>RJWK010055271.1:0-14775 GCA_004363435.1 Platanista minor
ACGTATACATATATCCCCATATCTCCTCCCTCTTGTGTCTCCCTCCCACACTACTTATCCCACCCCACTAGGTGGTCAGAAAGTACCGAGCTGATCTCACTGTGCTATACAGCTGCTTCCCACTAGCTATCTGTTTTACACTTGGTAGTGTATATAAGTCCATGTCACTCTCTCACTTCGTGCCAGCTTACCCTTCCCCCTCCGCTTGTCCTCAAGTCCATTCTCTATGTCTGTGTCTTTATTCCTGTCCTGCCCCTAGGATTTTCAGAAGCATTTTTTTTAGATTCCATATATATGTGCTACCATATGGTATTTAGTTTTCCTACAAACAACTCAATTTCGTTTCTTTTTATGGTTGAGTAATATTCCATTGTATATATGTGTCACATCTTTACCCATTCATCTGATGATGGACAATTTGGTTGTTTCTATCTCCTGACTATTGTAAACAGAGCTGCAATGAACATTTTGGTACATGAATCTTTTTAAATTATGGTTTTCTCAGTGTATATGCCCAGTAGTGGGATTGCTGGGTCATATGGTAGTTCTATTTGTAGTTTTTTAAGGAACCTCCATACTGTTCTCCATAGTGGCTGTACCAATTCTCATTCCCACCAGCAGTGCAAGAGTGTTCCTTTCCTCCAAACCCTCTCCATCATTTATTGTTTCTAGATTTTTTGATGAAGGCCATTCTGACCAGTGTGAGATGATATCTCATTGTAGTTTTGATTTGTATTTCTCTAATGATTAATGATGTTGAGCATTTTTTCATGTGTTTGTTGGCAGTCTGAATATCTTCTGTGGAGAAACGCCTATTTAGGTCTTCTGCCCATTTTTGGGTTGGGTTGTTTGTTTTTTTATTGAGCTGCATGAGCTGCTTTTAAATTTTGGAGATTAATCCTTTGTCAGTTGCTACATTGGAAAATATTTTCTCACATTCTGAGGGTTGTCGTTTGGTCTTGTTTACGGTTTTGTTTGCTGTGCAAAAGCTTTGAAGTTTCATTAGTTCCCATTTGTTTATCTTTGTTTTTATTCCCATTTCTCTAGGAGATGGGTCAAAAAGGATCTTGCTGCGATTTATGTCATAGTGTGTTCTGCATATGTTTTCCTCTAAGAGTTTGATAGTTTCTGGCCTTACATTTATCTATTTAATCCATTTTGAGCTTATTTTTGTGTATGGTGTTAGGGAGTGTTCTAGTCTCATACTTTCACACATACCTGTCCAGTTTTCCCAGCACCACTTATTGAAGAGGCTGTCCTTTCTCCACTGTATATTCCTGCCTCCTTTATCAAAGATAAGGTGGCCATATGTGTGTGGGTTTGTCTCTGGGCTTTCTATGCTGTTCCATTGATCGATATTTCTTTTTTTTGTGACAGGACCATACTGTCTTGATTACTGTAGCTTTGTAGTAGAGTCCGAAGTCAGGGAGCCTGATTCCTCCAGCTAAGTTTTTCGTTCCAAGATTTCCTTGTCTATTTGGGGTCTTTCGTGTTTCCATACAAATTGTGAATTTTTTTGTTCTAGTTGTGTGAAAATTGCCAGTGGTAGTTTGATAGGGATTACATTGAATCTATAGATTCCTTTGGGTAGTAGAGTCATTTTCACAATGTTGATTCTTCCAATCCAAGAAAATGGTATATCTCTCCATCCATTAGTATCATCTTTAATTTCTTTCATCACTGTATTTTAATGTTCTGCATACAGGTCTTTTGTCTCCTTAGGTAGGTTTATTCCTAGATATTTTATTCTTCTTGTTGCAATGGTACATGGGAGTGTTTTCTTGATTTCACTTTCATATTTTTCATCATTAGTGTATAGGAATGCCAGAGTTTTCTGTGCATTAATTTTGTATCCTGCTACTTTACCAAATTAATTGATTAGCTCTAGTAGTTTTCTAATAACATCTTTAGGATTCTCTATGTATAGTATCATGTCATCTGCAAACAGTGACAGCTTTACTTCTTCTTTTCCTATTTGGATTCCGTTTATTTCCTTTTCTTCTCTGACTGCTGTGGCTAAAACTTCCAAAACTATGTTGAATAAGACTGGTGAGATTGGGCAACCTGGGCAACCTTGTCTTGTTCCTGATCTTAGTGGAAATGCTTTCAGTTTTTCACTATTTTTTTAACATCTTTATTGGAGTATGATTGCTTTACAATGGTGTTAGTTTCTGCTTTATAACAAAGTGAATCAACTATTGAGGACTATGTTGGCTGTGGGTTTGTCATATACAGTCTTTATTATGTTGAGGGAAGTTCCCTCTATGCCTACTTTCTGCAGAGTTTTTATCATAAATGGGTGCTCTATTTTGTCGAAAGCTTTCTCTGCATCTATTGAGATGATCATATGGTTTTTCTTCTTCAGTTTGGTAATATGGTGTATGACTTTGATTGATTTGCATATATTGAAGAATCTTTGCATTCCTGGAATAACCTCTAATTGATCATGGTGTATGATCCTTTTAATGTGCTTAGGATTCTGTTTGCTATTATTTTGTTGAGGATTTTTGCATCTATGTTCATCAGTGATATTGGCCTGTAGTTTTCTTTCTTTGTGACATCCTTGTCTGGTTTTGGTATCAGGGTAATGGTGGCCTCATAGAATGAATTTGGGAGTGTTCCTCCCTCTGCTACATTTTGGAAAAGTTTGAGAAGGATAGGCATTCACTGTTCTCTAAATTTTGGATAGAATTCACCTGTGAAGCCAACTAGTCCTGGGTTTTTGTTTGTTGGAAGATTTTTAATCACAGTTTCAATTTCAGTGCTTGTGATTGGTCTGTTCATATTTTCTATTTCTTCCTGAGGCAGTCTTATCAGGTTGTGCATTTCTAAAAATTTGTCCATTTCTTCCAGGTTGTCCATTTTATTGGCATACAGTTACTTGTAGTAATCTTTCATGATCTTTTGTATTTCTGCAGTGTCAGTTCTTACCTCTCCTTCTTCATTTCTGATTCTATTGATTTGAGTCTTCTCCCTTTTTTCTTGATGAGTCTGGCTAATTGTTTTTCAATTTTGTAAATCTTCCCAAGGAACCAGCTTTTAGTTTTATTGATCTTTGCTATCATTTCCTTTATTTCTTTTTCATTTATTTCTCATCTGATCTTTATGCTTTCTTTCCTTCTGCTAACTTTGGGGGTGTTTTTGTTCTTCTTTCTCTAATTGCTTTAGATGCAAGGTTAGGTTGTTTATTCGAGATGTTTCCTGTTTCTTAAGGTAGGATTGTATTGCTATAAACTTCCCTCTTAGAACTGCTTCTGCTGCCTCCCATAGGTTTTGGGTAATCGTGTCTGCATTGTCATTTGTTTCTAGGTATTTTTTGATTTCCTCTTTGATTTCTTCAGTGATCACTTGCTTGTTAAGTAGTGTATTGTTTAGCTTCCATGTGTTTGTATTTTTTACACATCTTTTCCTGTAATTGATATCTTGTCTCATAGCATTGTGGTCGGAAAAGATACTTGATAAAATTTCAATTTTCTTAAATTTACCAAGGCTTGATTTGTGACCCAAGATATGATCTATACTTGAGAATGTTCCATGAGCAATTGAGAAAAATGTGTATTCTGTTGTTTTTGGATAGAATGTCCTATAAATATCAATTAAGTGCATCCTGTTTAATGTATCATTTAAAACTTGTTTTTCCTTATTTATTTTCATTCTGGATGATCTGTCCATTGGTGAAATTGGGGTGTTGAAGTTCCCTACTATGAATGTGTTACTGTCGATTTCCCCTTTTATGAGTGTTAGCATTTGCCTTATGTATTGAAGTGCTCCTGTATTGGGTGCATAAATATTTACAATTGTTATATCTTCTTCTTGGAACGACACCTTGACCATTATTTAGGGTCCTTCTTTGTCTCTTCTAACAGTCTTTATTTTAAAGCCTATTTTGTCTGATATGACAATTGCTACTCCAGCTTTCTTTCGGTTTCCATTTGCATGGAATATATTTTTCCATTCCCTTACTTTCAGTCTGTGTGTGTCTCTAGGTCTGAAGTGGGTCTCTTGTAGACAGCATATATATGGGTTTTGTTTGTGTATCCATTCAGCCAGTCTGTGCCTTTTGGTGGGAGCATTTAATCCGTTTACATTTAAGTAATTATCAATATGTATGTTCCTATTACCATTTTCTTAACTGTTTTGTGTTTGTTATTATAGGTCTTTTCCTTCTCTTGTGTTTCTTGCCTAGAGAAGTTCCTTTAGCATTTGTTGTAAAGCTGGTTTGGTGGTGCTGAATTCTCTCAGCTTTTCCTTCTCTGTAAAAGTTTTAATTTCTCCATCAAATCTGAATGAGATCCTTGCTGGGTAGAGTAATCTTGTTTACAGGTTTTTTTCCTTCATCACTTTAAATATGTCCTGCCAGTCCCTTCTGGCTTGAAGAGTTTCTGCTGAAAGATCAGCTGTTAACATTATGGGGATTCCCTTGTGTGTTATTTGTATTTTATCCCCTGCTGGTTTTAATATGTTTTCTTTGTATTTAATTTTTGATAGTTTGATTAGTATGTGTCTTGGCGTGTTTCTCCTTGGATTTATCCTGTATGGACTCTCTGTGCTTCCTGGACTTCATTAACTATTTCCTTTCCCATATTAGGGAAGTTTTCAACTATAATCTCTTCAAATATTTTCTCAGTCCCTTTCTTTTTGTCTTCTTCTTCTGGAACCCCTATAGTTCGAATCTTGGTGTGTTTCATGTTTCCCAGATGTCTCTGAAACTGTCCTCAGTTCTTTTCATTCTTTCTTCTTTATTCTTCTATGCAGTAGTTATTTCCACTATTTTATCTTCCAGATCACTTATCCGTTCTTCTGCCTCAGTTATTCTGCTATTGATCCCATCCAGAGTATTTTTAATTTCACTTATTTTGTTATTCATTGTTGCTTGTTTCATCTTTAGTTTTTCTAGGTCCTTGTTAATTCTATTTCCAAATTTTTGGATCATCTTTACTCTCCTTATTCTGAATTATTTTTCAGATAGACTGCCTATTTCCTCTTCATTTTGTTAGGTCTGGTAGCTTTTTATCTTGCTCCTTCATCTTCTGTGTGTTTTTCTGTCTTCTCATTTTGCTTATCTTACTGTTTTTTGGGTCTCCTTTTTTGAGGCTGCTGGTTCATAGTTTCCATTACTTTTGGTGTCTGTGCCCAGTGGCTAAGTTTGGCTCAATGGGTTGTGTAGGCTTCCTGGTGAAGTTGAAAATTGCCTGTGTTCTGGTAGATGAGGATGGATCTAGTCTTTCTGGTGGGCAGGTCCACGTTTTGTGGTGTGTTTTTGGGTGTCTGTGGCCTTATTATGATTTTAGGCAGCCTCTGTGATAATGGATGTGGTTGTGTTCCTGTCTTGCTAGCTGATTGGCATAGGGTGTCCTGCACTGTAGCTTGCTAGAAGTTGAGTGGAGCTGGGTCTTGTCGTTGAGCTGGAGATCTCTGGGAGATTTTCGCCATTTCATATTACATGGAGCTGGGAGGTCTCTGGAGGAACAATGTCCTGAAGTTGGCTCTCACACTTCAGAGGCACAGCAGACTCTTGGCTGGAGCACCAATTTATCCACATGGCTCAGAATAAAAGGGAGAAAAAGTAGAAAGAACGAAAGAAAGAAAGAAAGAAAGGAAGGAAAAAAGGAAGGAAGGAGGGAAGGAAGGAAGGGAGGGAGGGACGGAGGAAGGAAGAAAGAAAGAAAGAAAGGAAGCAAGGCAGTAGGGAAGGAAGGAAAGGAGGGAGAGAGGGAGGTGGGGAGGAAGGAAGAAAGGATGGAAGAAAGGAAGAAATGAAGAAAGAAAGAAAGAGGATAAAATAGAATAGAGTAAGATAAAATAAAAAAGTTATTAAAATAAAAACAATTTTTAATATTTTTTTTTATTAAAGTTAGAAAAAAAAAAGTGACTGATAGAACCCTAGGACAAATGGTGAGAGCCAAGCTATACAGACAAAATCTCACACAGAAGAATACACATACACACTCACTAAAAGAGGAAAAGGGGAAAAAATAATAAATCTTGCTCTCAAAGTCCACCTCCTCAATTTGGGATGATTCATTGTCTATTCATATATTCCACATGTGCAGGGTACATCCAGTTGATTGTGGGATTTTAATCTGCTGCTGCTGAGGCTGCTGTGAGAGATTTCCTTTTCTCTTCTTTTTTTGCACAGCTACCGGGCTCAGCTTTGGATTTGGCCCAGCCTCTGCATGTAGGTCGCTGCAGGGCATCTGTTCTTTGCTCAGACAGGACGGAGTTAAAGAAGCAGCTGACTCGGGGGCTCTGGCTCACTCAGGCCAGGGGGAGGGAGGGGCACAGAGTGCGGGGCAAGCCAACGGCAACAGAGGGTGGCAGGACGTTTTACCAGCCTGAGGTGCGTGGTGTGTTCTCCCGGGGAAGTTGTCCCTGGATGGCAGGATCCTGACAGTGGCGGGCTGCACAGGCTTCTTGGAACGGCTGTGTGGGGAGTGACATGTGCTCACACACAGGCTTCTTGGTGGTGGCAGCAGCAGCCCTAGCGTCTCAGGCCCGTCTCTGTGGTCCGCGCTGTTAACCATGGCTCACGCCCGTCTCTGGAGCTCCTTTAAGCAGCGCTCTTAATCCCTTCTCCTCACGCACCAGGAAACAAAGAGGGAAGAAAAAGTCTCTTGCCTCTTCGGCAGGTCCAGGCTTTTCCCTGGACTCCCTCCTGGCTAGCCGTGGTGCACTAGCCCCCTGCAGTCTGTGTTCACACCTCCAACCCCAGTCCTCTCCCTGTGCTCCGATTGAAGCCCGAGCCTCAGCTCCCAGCCCCGCCTGCCCCGGCAGGTGAGCAGACAAGCCTCTCGGGCTGGTGAGTGCTGGTCGGCGCCGATCCTCTGTGCGGGAATCTCTCCACTTTACCCTCCGCGCCCCTGTTGCTGTGCTCTCCTCCGTGACTCTGAAGCTTCCCCGGCTCCGCCACCCGCAGTCTCCACCCACGAAGAGGCTTCTCAGTGTGTGGAAACCTTTCCAGCTTCACAGCTCCCTCCCACTGGTGCCGGTCCCGTCCCTATCCTTCAGTCTCTGTTTTTTCTTTTTTCTTTTGCCCTACCCAGGTACGTGGGGAGTTTCTTGCCTTTTTTGGAGGTCTGAGGTCTTCTGCCAGCATTCATTAGGTGTCTTGTAGGAGTTGTTCCACGTGTAGATGTATTTCTAGTGTATCTGTGGGGAGGAAGGTGCTCTCTGCGTCTTACTCTTCCACCATCTTTTCTCTCGGCCCTATTTTATTATTTTAATTAATTTTTATTGGAGTATAGTTGCTTTACAATGTTGTGTTAGTTTCTGCTGTAGAGCAAAGTGAATCAGCTATAAGTATACGTACATCTCCTCTTTTTTAATTTCCTTCCCATTTAGGTCACCTCAGAGCACTGAGTAGAGATCCCTGTACTATACAGTAGGTTCTCATTAGTAATCTATTGTATACATAGTAGTGTATATATGTCAATCCCAATCTCTCATTTAATCTCACCACCCTCCCCCACCTTGGTATCCAAAAGTTTGTTCCCTATGTTTGTGTCTCTATTTCTGCTTTGCAACTAAGTTCATCTGTATCATTTTTCTACTTTCCACATATAAGCAATATTATATGATATTTGTTTTTCTCTTTCTGACTTCACTCTGGATGACAGTTTCTAGGTCCATCCACATCTCTGCAAATAGCACAATTTTGTTCTTTTTAATTCTGAGTAGTATTCCATTGTATATATGTACCACAACTTCTTTATCTATTCCTTTGTTGATGGGCATTTAGGTTGCTTCCATGTCCTGGCTATTGTAAATAGTGCCACAGTAAATATTGAGGTGCATGTATCTTTTTGAATTATGGTTTTCTGTGGGTATATGCCCAGTAGTGGGATTATGGGTAATATAGTAGTTCTATTTTTAGATTTTTAAGGAACCTCCATACTGTTCTCCATAGTGATTGTATCAATTTACATTCTCACCAATAGTGTAAGAGGGTTCCCTTTTCTCCACACCCTCTCCAGCATTATTGTTTGTAGAATTTTTGATGATGGCCATTCTGACCAGTGTGAGGAGATACCTCATTGTAGTTTGGATTTGTATTTCTCCAATAATTAGGAATGATGAACATCTTTGCATGTGCCTCTTGGCCATCTGTATGTCTTCTTTGGAGAAATGTCTATTTAGGTCTTCTACCCATTTTTTGATTGGGTTTATTGTTTTGTTTGTTTGTTTGTTTTTGATATTGAGCTGCATGAGTTCTTTGAGTATTTTGGAGATTAATCGTTTGTCAGTTGGTTTGTTTGCAAATATTTTCTCTGATTCTGAGAGTTGTCTTTTTGTCTTCTTTATGGTTACCTTTACTGTGCAAAAGCTTGCAAATTTCATTAGGTCCCATTTGTTTATTTTTATTTTCATTACTATAGGAGGTGGGTCAAAAAAGATCTTGCTGCAATTTATGTCAAAGAGTGTCCAGCCTAGGTTATCCTTTAAGGGTTTTATAGTGTCTGACCTTATATTTAGGTCTTTAATCCATTTTGAGTTTATTTTTCTGTATGGTGTTAGGGAGTGTTCTAATTTCATTCTTTTTCATGTATCTGTCCAATTTTCCCAGCACAACTTATTGAAGACATTGTCTTTTCTCCATTGTATATCCTTGCGTCCTTTGTCATAGACTAGGTAACTATAGGTGCCTGAGTTTATATCTGGGCTTTCTATCCTGTTCCATTGATCTACATTTCTTTTTTTGTCACAGTATGATACTGCCTTGATTACTGTAGCTGTGTAGTGTAGTCTGAAGTCAGGGAGTGTGATTCCTCTGGCTCCATTTTTCTTTCTCACAATTGCTTTGGCTATTTTTGGTCATTTGTGTTTCCATGGAAACTGTGAATTTTTTTGTTCTAATTCTGATTTGATAGGGATGACACTGAATCTGTAGATTGCTTTGGGTAGTATAGTCATTTCCACAATATTGATTCTTCCAATCCGAGAACATGTTATATCTCTCCATCTGTTTGTGTCATCCTTGATTTCTTTCATCAGTATCTTATATTTTTCTGCATACAGGTCTTTTGCCTTTTTAGATGGGTTTATTCCTAGGTATTTTATTCTTTATGTTGTGATAGTAAATGTGATTGTTTCCTTAATTTCTCTTTGTGATCTTTCGTTGTTAGTGTATAGAATGCAAGAGATTACTGTGTATTAATTTTGTATCCTTCAATTTTACTAAATTCATTTATTAGCTCTAGTAGTTTTTGGTGGCTTCTTTAGAATTCTCTATGTATAGTATCATGTCATCTGCAAAGAGTAACAGTTTTACTTCTTCTTTTCAAATTTGTATTCTTTTTCTTTTTCTTCTTGACTGCCATGGCTAACACTTCCAAACCTGTGTTGAATAATCATGGTGAGAGTGGACACTGTTGTCTTGTTCCTTATCTTAAAGGAAATGCTTTCAGTTTTTCACTATTGAGAAAGATGTTTGCTCTGGGTTTGCCATATATGGCCTTTATTATGTTGAGGTAGGTTCCCTCTATGCTGACTTTCTGGAGAGTTTTTGTCATAAATGGGTGTTGAATTTTGTCAAAAGCCTTTTTTGCGTTTATTGAGATGATCATATGATTTTTATTCTTCGATTTGTTAATATGGTGTTTCACATTGATTGATTTGAATATTTTGAAGAATCCTTGTATTTCTGGGATAAATCCCACTTGATCATTGTGTATGATCCTCTTACTGTGTTTTTGGATATTAGTTGCTAGTAATTTGTTGAGGATTTTTGTGTCTATATTCATCCGTGATTTTGGACTGTAATTCTCTTTTTTTGTGATATCATTGTCTGTTTTTTTGTATCAGAGTGATGGTGGCCTCATAGAATGAACTTGGGTCTGTTCCTCCCTATGCAATTTTGTGGAAGAGTTTGAGAAAGATAGGTTTTATCTTTTCTCTAAATGTTTGATAGAATTTGCCTATGAAGCCATCTGCTCCTGGACTTTTGTTTGTTGGAAGTTTTTTAATCACAATTTCAATTTAATTACTTCTGATTTATCTGTTCATATTTTCTATTTCTTCCTAGTTCAGCCTTGGAAGGTTGTACTTTTCTAAGAATTTGTCCATTTCTTCCAGGTTGTCCATTTCATTGGCATATAGTTGCTTGTAGAAGTCTGTTATGATCCTTTGTATTTCTGTGGTGTTTGTTGTAACTTCTCCTTTTTCATTTCTAATTGTATTGATTTGAATCCTCTCCCTTTTCTTCTTGATTAATCTGGCTAAAGTTTTAGCAATTTTGTTTATGTTCTCAAAGAGCTAGCATTTAGTTTCATTGCTCTTTGATATTGTTTTCTTCATTTTTATTTCATTTATTTTTGCTCTGATCTTTATGATTTATTTCCTTCTACTAACTTTGGGTTTTGTTTGTTCTTCTTTCTCTAGTGGCTTTAGGTTAAGGTTAGGTTGTTTATTTGAAATTTTTGTTTTTTCTTGAAGTAGGATTGTTTTACTATAAACTTCCCTCTTAGAATTACTTTTCCTGCATCCCATAGGTTTTGTGTCATAGTGTTTTTTGTCATTTCTTTCTAGGAATGTTTTTATTTCCTCTTTGATTTCTTCATTGATTTCTTGGTTATTTACTAGCTTATTGTTTCACTTTCACATGTTTGTGTTTCTTAAAGTTTTTTTTTTCCTTTAATTTATTTCTAAACTCATAGTGTTGAGCTTGGAAAAGATGTTTGATATGATTTCAGATTTCTTAAACTTACCAAGGCTTGATTTGTGACACAAGATGTGATCTATCCTGGAGTATGTCTCATGTGCACTTGAGAAGAAAGTTTATTCTGCTGCTTTCGGGTGGAATGTCCTATAAATATCAGTTAAGTCTATCTGATCTAATGTGTCATTTAAGGCTTTTGTTTCCTTATGAATTTTTTGTCTGGATGATCTGTCCATTGGTGTAAGTCAGGTGTTATGGTCCCCCACTATTACTGTGTTACTGTTGACTCCCCCTTTTATGGTATTTGCCTTATGTATTGAGGTGCTCTTATGTTGGGTGCATAAATATTTACAATTGTTACATCTTCTTCTTGGATTGATCCCTTGATCATTATGTAGTATCCTTCCTTGTCTCTTGTAACAGTCTTTATTTTAAAGTATATCTTATCTGATATGAGTATTGCTCCTGCAGCTTTCTTTTGATTTACATTTGCATGGAATTTCTTTTTCCATCCCCTCACTTTCAGTATGTTTGTGTCCCTAGGCCTGAAGTGGGCCTCTTGTAGACAGAATATATACAGGTCTTGTTTTTGTATCCATTTAGCTAGTCTGTGTCTTTTGGTAGGACCATTTAAGCCATTTACATTAAAGGGAACTATTGATATGTATGTTCCTATTACCATTTTCTTAATTGTTTTTGGTTTGTTTTTGTAGGTCTTTTTCTTCTCTTATGTTTTCCAACTAGTGATGTTCCTTTAACATTTGTTGTAAAGATGGTTTGGTGGTGCTGAATTCTCTTAGCTTTTGATTGTCTGTAAAGATTTTGATTTCTCCACTGAATCTGAATGAGATCCTTGCTGGGTAGAATAATCTTGGTTGTTGGCTTTTCCCTTTCATCACCTTAAATATACCCTGCCACTCCCTTATGGCCTGCAGAGTTTCTTCTGCAAAATCATCTTATAAACTTATGGGATTATACTTGTATGTTATATTTTGCTTTCTCTTGCTGCTTTTAATATTTTTTTCTTTGAATTTAATTTTTGTTAGTTTTATTATTATTTGTCTTGACATGTCTCTCCTTGAGTTTATCCTGCTTGGGAGTCTGTGCACTTCCGGGACTTGGTTTACTATTTCCTTTCCCATGTTAGGGAAGTTTTTTACTATAATCTCTTTAAATATTTTCTCAGCCCCTTTCTCTTTCTCTTCTTATTCTTGGACCCCTATAATTCGAATATTGGTGCTTTTAATATTGTCCCAGAGGTCTCTGAGACTGTCTTCATTTCTTTTAATTCTTTTCTTTATTCTGCTCCATGGCCGTTATTTCTACAATGTATCTTCCAGCTTACTTATCTGTTCTTCTGCTTCAGTTATTCTGTTGATTCCTTCTAGTGTATTTTTCATTTCAGTTTCTGTGTTGTTCATCACCGATTTTTTTTCTTTAGCTCTTCTGGGTCCTTGTTAAATGTTTCATGTATCTCCTAATCCGTTCCTTCATTCTATTTCTGATATCTTGGATCATCTTTACTATCATTACTGTGAATTCTTTTTCATGTAGCTTGCCTATGTCCTCTTTATTTATTTAGTCTTGTGGGTTTTTACATTGCTCCTTCATCTGCAACATGTCTCTGTCTTCTTATTTTGTTTAAGTTACTGTGTTTATGTTCTTCTTCCTGCAGGTTGCAGCGTTGTCATTCCTCTTGCTTTTGTTGTCTTCCCCCTGGTGGGTGAAGATGGTCCAGGGGCTAGTGTAGGCTTCCTGGTGGGAGGAGCTGGTGCCTGCACTCTGGTGGGTGGAGCACTTTTCCCTCTGATGGAAAGGGCCATGTCAAGGGAAGTGTTTTGGCATGTCTGTGAGCTTATTTTGACTTTAGGAAGCCTGTCTGCTGGTGGTGGCACTGTGTGATGTGTGCAGCACTGGAGCCTTCAGCAGTTGGGTGGAGTCAAGTCTTTGTGTCGAGATGTAGACCTCCAGGAGAGTGCATGCCAATTAATATTCTCTGAGCCCAGGAATTCTCTGGTAGTCCAGCATCCTGGACATGGCACTCCCACCCTGTAGGCCCAGGCCCGACCCCTAGCTGGGGAACCAAGAGCCTGCGAGCCATGCTGCATGTCCAGAAAAAAAACGATAGAAAAAAACAGAAAACAAACAAACAAAAGCCAAGACAAATAGTAAACACACAGAAACAAACAGCAACAACAAAAACAACACACATACAAAATAACAACAAAGTAAACAAACAGACAAATTGAACTGAAGACAAATGATAAAAACAAAACCAAACAAACAGAAACGAAGAAGTAGACAGAAAATAAACAACAACAACAAAGAAATCAAAAAACAAGACACAAACAAAAGAACTCAAAAATGAAACAATCAGGGCTTCCCTGGTGGCGCAGTGGTTGAGAGTCCGCCTGCCGATGCAGGGGACGCGGGTTCGTGCCCCAGTCTGGGAGGATCCCACGTGCTGCAGAGCGGCGGGGCCCGTGAGCCATAGCTGCTGGGCCTGCGCGTCTGGAGCCTGTGCTCCGCGACGGGGGAGGCCACAATGGTGAGAGGCCCGTGTACTGCAAAAAACCAAAAACATGAAAAACAAAACTGAAACAGAAAGCAAACAAAAAAAAGCAGAGAAAACATAAAACAAACATATCAAAATGATAAGAAACAAAGAACAAAAACAAGAAAAACAACCAAAAAGTTAAAATAATATATTAAAAATAATAATAAATAAATAAAAATTTAAAAATAATGGAAACAACAATGCGAACAACTAAACAAAATGCAAGAAACAAAAAAGAATAACAGTAATAAGAATATTTTCCTGGATCCTACTCTATCAGTGTCCTTGCTCCCACAGTGAGCCACAGCCAAACCCCACTTCCCCAGGGAGCCTTCCAATACCTCTAGGTAGGTCTCTGGACCTCCTGTGGGTACTGTGTCACCTGCTCAGATTCTGACCCAGCCCAGCTCTCAAGTTTGCTTGCCCCCAACGTCCACTGCAGCTAAAGCTAGACTGGTGTCTGTTGTGGGAACACTCATCTGTATGCAGGATTTACCAAACTGATCACAGGGATTTAATCTGTGGCTTGTGCAGCCGCACAGAGAGATTTCTATTTCTCTTCCTTAGTCGCACCACCCCTGGGGCTCAGCTTTGGTTTTGGCCCCGCCTCTGTGTGTGCACCACCCTCATATGTCTATTCCCCACCCAGGCAAGAGGGAGCAATAGCAGTTGCTGATTGGGGCACACTTACTCATGCAGGCCAGGGAGGGGTATGGTGCCCACCACTATGTTGTGTGCAAAGTGCCTGTGGCAGCAGACACTGGCAATCAGTTGCAACAGACTGGGGCATCCTCACTCTGGTGGGAGTCTCTCCAAGTGCCTGCGGAGGCAGGGACTGGTGTGTGGGAGCAGTGGCAGCCCTGCCCGTCGTGCACCACTCAACAGTGTCGCCTCTTTTCCTAAGCTGACACACTTCCTCTTGGGGCATTCCTGCCTGAAGAGCCCCCTCAATCCCATCCCCTCTGTTGTATCCGCACAGCCAAGATCAGTCCTTTCCCTGGTTCCACCGTCGTAACCCCACATTTTAACACTCATTCCCTGACAACATTAGTAGATTCCTATCTACCTGCCGATGTCTTCGTGCCCCCGTGCAGGAAGATCCCACATGCCGCAGAGTGGCTGGGCCTGTGAGCCATGGCCGCTGAGCCTGTGCGTCCGGAGCCTGTTCTCCACAACGGGAGAGGCCACAACAGTGAGAGGCCCGCATACCGCAAAAAATTTTAAAAATTAAAAAAAAAAGGCAGAGTTCAGCAGCTGGATTAAAATAAAATGATACAACAATATGCTGCCAACAAGAAATTCACTTCATATACAAAAACTTAGATAGGTTGAAAGTATAAAGGTTGGAGAAAGATATGCCATGAAAACATTAATCAAAAAATAGCAGAAATGGCTATTTTAATTTCAGATAAAGTAGACTTTGGAGCAAAGAAAATTAAAGAGGGACATTACATAATAATGAAAGGATCAACACACCAGGAAGGCATAAAGATCTAAAATATATAAAGATCTCTCAAAAACCCAGTAGTTCAAAAAAAATCTAATTAGAAAATGGGCAAAACAC
>RJWK010055272.1:0-14774 GCA_004363435.1 Platanista minor
AACGTGCAAAAGTTCAGCAGATGCTTCCTAAATGAACCGCTGTCCCATGACTTGGGGGAGGCTAATCTTCTGATGGTGCCTGATTATTTTAGATGCCGGTTGGAATTTGGAGGAGAGGAGACCCCGCTACCCCACCCCCCAGCACCTCGTGCTCAGAACTGATGGATTGTTCACAGAAATCGTTGTCAAGCTTAGAGTTCAAATATTTTTAGCTGCCAGAAACCCAAGGTCACCCAAGTGACAATCTAGTGTCTGGATTTATAGATCATGATTCAAAACTTAATTCTGTAAGAGTAGTTTAAGAGCCCATTTTTGTTCTAAGCTCTGCACCCACAGAGCAGTATTTAGAACCAGAATCCTGAGAAGAGTTTAAAGGTCCATCCACACCCTCCCTGCTCAACATACGTGATCCAGAAGCTTCCAGGCTCACTGACCCTACGTTGAAGAGCTGCAGAGAAACACACTTCGTTAACTGAGATGTGCTCCAAACTCATGGGACATCGCAGTCCTGGTGTGGCCAGAAGCACCTCTGCACCCTGAGAGGGATGGGGGCCTGAGCCTTCCCACAGGGTTCTGCTCCTGGCCATGAAGCCAGGTGTGAGCCAGATGTCAGCCAGGTGAGCCAGGTGTGATCCAGGTGTGAGCCAGGTGCAAGCCAGGTGTGAGGTAGGTGTAAGCCAGGCATGACCCCATGCAAGTCAAAGTGTCAGAAATGTCACCCAGTTTAGATAGGAACTCAGAGCAGACGGGGTCCTTTCCAGGTGGGGCTCACAGGGTCCGTCTCGAGAGCCAGATGGACCCCGCGGGCCCCCTGGGCACTGTGTGGAGGGAAGGACAACGCCCGTCCTCTGTCCGGGGCGCCCCTGCAGAGCCCACGCCAGAGCTGGGCCGCGGCTCCCAAGGGGCGTCTGGGTCAGGACGGACGGCGCTTCCTCAGTGCTTCCTTCTTGAAACGTTTCTGTGCATGGCTGAGTTGTCGTGTGGACACACCCAAAGAGCATCACAAACCTAAATCTGGTTGGATGATTTGAAGCATGGTTTGGAGCAGGAGGGAATGGTTGTGGTCCAACCTGAGCAGACCTGAACGTGGGGACAGACCCCAGCTCCGGTCCCTCCCCGGCTCTGTGGCCTCGGCTGAAACGGTCTCACTATCGGTGGCCCGTGCTCTGTGCCCGGTGTGGTGGGCGCCTCCCAGGCGTCCTCTCTTTGGGTCTCTGAGGAATCAGCCAGCTCGCTCCGTGACATTTACGTTCCAGAGTTCCCTCGACAAGCCCGCACCCTGTGCGAGTGGTGGGCGGTCTTGCTTGCTCCCTGGTCACCTGGAGGCACGTGATGGTCCCTCAGCATCAGAGCCCCACCCCCCCGGTGCACGCTGCAGCTTGTCCCCCCACCCCACCTCCCCATCCCTCCAAAGTACGCCTCTGGGACCTCGGCCAGCGGAAGGTCCTCGCTGGCCGTTTGCGCAGCCACATTCGGACCCGAGCTTTGGATAGCCTGGGTCACACCGACTGCCCAGGGCTGGTCTCAGCTTTGGCTGGCTTTGTGGAACTCAAACGCGTTCCCCCAAGAGGACTGCCGGGTAGAGGGTCCTCTGCCCCCCGGGGCTACCCTGGCCACTCAGCTCCCAGGGGGCCGGCACCCAGCCCCGAGCGTCAGGGAACACCGTGACGTGTGCACGGGTGTTGGCAACCCTGGACTTGGCTGGAGGCCGAGGGCCGAAGACCCAGGTTCAGACCCGACGCCCTCCGAAAGTTCCCGTCTTGGCCTCTGTGTCCCAAAGAGGCTGCTGCCTGAAGACGCTGTCCACACACGCAGACACTTCTCAGCACACATTTCCAGCCCAAAGACATGGGACGTGAGTGCTCCACTGAGGGCCCGGTGCAGACTCCACGTGAGTGCAGGGCACCCTGCTCCCTGCAGGACATGGTGCCACCAGACCCCTCTGAGGACGTGGTGCTACCTCCGGCCTACGTTCTTCCTCACTTGCATTGACTCCGGGAGGCCGACCTCGGCCTTTGTCCTGACACTAACGTGGCGCCTCACGAGGTCCACGGAGCCCACACCCCTTCCCATGGCAGGAGAGCAGGGGTCCCTCTCGGCCAACGGCCCTCTCGAGTCTGTTCCTCCAGCCGGTGGCCATGGGAACTGGACTGCGGGCGGCCACCTGGGGTCGGGTTTGCTGCCACCTCCAGCTACAGAAGCCCCAGGCCTTGGCCACGCCCCATCCCCACAGGAGCCGACGCTGGGTCCCCGAGCCCAGGTCACCAGCAGGACAGAGCGTGGCAGTGTGGTGGGAAGGGGCTCGAGGACCCACAAACCGAGGGCGGCCTCAGGGGTGATCCGCACTCAGTGTGGACCGTGCAGAAGAGGATCCTTTACACCACACGAAAAAGGAAACATTTCAGACTCAAAACAGCGTCACCTTTTATCTCAATCTGTAAAAATGTATTTTTTCATTTGTTCAGAAAGTGTGTCTTGCTGGGGCAGTCTCGGTTGTCATTAAGCTGTCAGAGCGAAGCTCCGAAGCTCCAGCCTCATAGCTCAATAAGCTGCACTGAACAAAAAATCACAGACACCCCTCTACAGATTTTACAAAAGCAAAATATTTTTTAAGGGTAGAAAAATCCTTTCATTAAAAAAACCCCACCTTGTATAAAACCATCATATTAACTCAGATAGGCAGTCTGGGTTTCAGTGGGGAAGAATGTTCAGCGGGCCAAGAAATCCTTTTTTCTCCAAACAGGAGCCCACAGGGGAGAGCCCTGGGGACATTGCCTGGCATCCCCACACAGGGCCACCTCACTGTTTACCTGCTTGGTCTGCCCTCCGGTCCTGGCAGCTGGATGAACAGACTCCAGGTGAGCTGCCCTGAGGTTTCAGCTGAGAAATTTCAACTTGCAGGGTCAGTGCTGGGAGCAAATGACTCCTGGGGATGGTGTACATATGAGTGTGCACGTGTGTGCATGAGGGAGCATGAATGCATGTAGGTGTGCACCAATGTGTGCATGCATGTGCACGTGGGCCCCAGTGTGTTTGCATGTGTATATGGGTGTGTGCACATGTGTATGATGTGTGTTGTGTACATGGGTGTGTGCGTGCGTGTGTATGAATGTGTGTGTGCACACGCGTGTGCCTGTATTCCGTGCCCTGTGCGTGTGCATCTGTCTTTGACATTTGGAGCAGACGGGTTCTCCCGTGGACTCTGGGCCTCACCCTGGCTGAGTCCATCATCCATGCGTGGGTGGCAGCTGAGCTGAGCTGCTGTGGGTGACATGGCACAGAGCACCACCCTCCTGAGGGGACCCAGGAAGGAGTTGCCGGCCCGGGGAGGGGGGACACACCAGGAGCTGAGGCAGCTATGGTGGAAGAGGGGTCCTGTGTGGTGACTCCTGCGTGTGGCGTTCAGTGCACGGGAGTGGCCGCCGTCGCCTGGAACAGCGCTGGGCACCCGGAGGGGATCAGCCGGAACAGGCAGCTCTGTCCAGGGGCCCCGGGGAGCACCTCCTCTGCCCGGTGGCCGCACCATCTTCCCCCTCCCCCAGGGGGTCCCATGCAAGGCAGGTAGGACACAGGTGGGGATGCAGCGCTGCCCTGTCCTGCAAGGCTGAGCGCTAGGCCTGTGACCGGACAGCCGAGCAGGTGAGCAGGTGGAGGGGGGGGGTGCTGTCATTACCCGGCTGAAGAGACCCTCCCAGGCCCCACCCCCAGGACAAAGGCCTGAGGCTTCCTGGTGGCTGGGCCTGTGGGCTTGGGTGGCATCAGGGTCCGTCCTACAGAGCCAGATTCACACACCGGGGAGGCTGCACCCTTTCCTCAGGGTCTGTCCCTTCCAGCCCCCTCAGCGTCAGGAGGCATGCACCCCCTGACAGGACACCTCACTTCCCACCTGGGACCCCATGGGGGGACCCTAGGAGCCCCTCGGTACCCGGCCTGAGGCAGGGTTCCCACCTCAGAGCAGGAACTTGCTTACATAACCGGCACAGCCCTGCTGGTAAGATGCACTGTTTTAATGAACTAGAAGGTGTCCCGCTCTGCTTCTCAGCCTCTGGGCGAGGTGTTCTTCTCTGGGAGCTTAAAGGCGCATCAGGTATTTTGCGTGCTCTCTGTGGGGTGAGACTCTGGCTGCAGAGCTATATCATCTGGGCTGCGGGACGTTAGTGAAAACTGCAACAGAGACGAGAACATCGTCCAAGGGCCAGCTTGCGCCTGAGGGCAGACGCGGAGGGGACAGCCTGGCTGTCCCTGCAGAAGCCCAGGTGGGGAGCAGCCTCCCAGAGGGGCCTGGGTGAGGGCCTTGGGGCGACCCAAAGAGCGGGTGTGCGGGGAGTGGCCAGTTCTACTCCGGTCCCATCTCAGGTGCCGTCAGTCCACCCAGACCTCTGGGTCGTCCACCAGCTCCCCTACCCGGGCTGTGCTGCTGCCTGAGGCTCTGTGGAGCGTCCCTGGAGGTTCTGTCCTCCGGGCTCCCCACCACAGGGACCCCCGAGTCCTGGCCTGGCCAGGTGGGTGCTGCAGTGGGCTCCTGAGTGGGCCCTGCACCACCCCCCTCGCCTCTTAGGTTCCCTGTCTTCAGCCCTGTGGCTTCAGGCCCGGCAAAGGTAGGTTCGGGCCTGTGCCGACCACTCTCCTGACCTCGCCTCTGCCCTGGACTGGCCGGCCCGGCAGTGGGGGCACCTGCTGACCTCAGGAAAGCAGAGTCACTACCCATAGCCCCCAGCCCTCCTCCTGGGAGCCAGCAGACCTGAGGGCAGTGTTCTGGTGACGGCCAGGAGGGGTGACCAGGAGGGCCCAGCACCCCTCCAGAGCTGGGACCCTGATCCCATGGCCATGCGGCCACCCACGGCCCCTGGAGGTCCCTCACCCGCCATCAGAGTCCACTGTCCTCAGGGCTCAACAGAGTCCCTTATTCTGACCTGAAATCTGCCATGAAGGCTCCATGAGGGTTTTGGCATGAGTTCCACTTCCTGGCACACAGGTCACCTCTGCCTGCCAGGCCCCAGGGGATTCAGCATGGCCTGGGCCTGTGGCTGATCCCATAAGGCCCAGAGGACAGTCAGGGGAGGGCTGGCAGCTGCGCTAACCAGCTTCCCAGGAGGCTCAGGCCAGGATGTGCAGCAGCTGGGCTGGCTCTCTCGTGGGTAGTTTCCGAATTTCCCTGACTTCCTGCGCCGGATGTCCCTCTGTGAGGAGGGTCACGACTCTCCTATTAGGTGTCTCTGGGGGGGTGTTGGGCGCCCTCAGCACAGCCCTCCACAGCCAGGGCCTTGCGGGTCCTCTCCCCCCTCTGCCGCCCACCTGGGGCCCTCGAGGGAGACGGCTGAGAACTGCCGGGCTTCACGGAACATCCCCTCATAAAGACCCCGCCCGCGAGACGAGACACGCAGGCTTCCCAGGAAGATGAGCTCTGAGTTCACAGTCTCTTTGCTGTCAAGACTGGACCTAAAAACAGACGGCATCCTAGTCCCCAAGGAGGCCCTGTGGTTGAAGTGTGCACAACCTGGCCCTGTGGGAGACAGGTCCAGCAGGATTCAGGAGGCATCTTTGCACAGCAGGCCCAGCATGAGTGCATGTCTGCGCCCATCGGGTGGGACCCCTGCGTGGGTGCCCTGGAGCCTGGCGCTCACCCCATTCCTGGGGCCTCACTTGGGGGACACGCGGGGGCCTGGGCTGCAGGGCTGGGAGGTGTGCGGGGCGGGGGCAGGTCACAGGAGCCCTGCCTGGTGGACGTGGAGCAGATACACAGGAGAGGGTGGGAGTCCTTGTGCCCTTGAGTCTCCCCGACAGGATGGTCCTCACCTGTCGCCCCCTCCTGGACTTTTCTTCTCTCTTGGCCAGGACAGGTGAGGGCGGGAAAGGCCTGGGTCGGGGCTCTCCAGCCTCTGCAGATGGGACCCCATGGGGCTTTGCAGAGTTCCTGACCTGGAGGGATCGCTGGTCAGAACCAGCCCAAGGGCAGTGGAGGCCGGCTCATACAGCTTCCAGAGCCGGAGCTCTGAGTAAAGCCTGTGCCTCAGGCTGGAGAAACACCGCCTGATAAATTCTAAGGGAAACAGAGAAGCACCAAATAGACCACAGCTCATTGAACAGGAGACACAAGCAAGCATCCCAGGACGTGGGGACCTGCGGGGCCGCTGCCATGGCCAGGTGGCCAGGAGTGGCCAGTGGAGCCTTGAGAAGCCCCTCCCCAACAGAGAAATGGCCGTCCAGGAGAGGAGGGTGTGGAACCCTCGGAACCTTGGATCACGGTCCAGAAGATGGAGGCGTCCACGGATGGGCACACTCCCTACCTCCCAGCCTTGAGACCTGGGTCGAGACAGCGACCACCGTCCACAGCAGGGCTAACCTCCCACCTTCTCTCACATGACCTCCTTGAGTGGCTTCAAAATGGTGATGGGGAAAGTTTCCCAGCAGGTGTTGGCTCTGAGAGTGGAACCTGCTCTAGAATCTGGGCTCTTTTCAGCTTGCTCTCTGGTTTTCTCTGGTGCACCCAGAGCCTGCCTCTGACTGCCGGATGGGGAGGGAACCATAGCCCTGCCTCTGGGCCAGATTTCAGGTGGTCACAGCGTTTCAGTTTGCATGAAGTATGGAGGGCAGGGACGATGGACAGCAAAGAGAAGCAGCCCTTCTTCAGGGCCTGGGGTGGGATGGGCACGGAGTCCACAAGGAGATTCGAGGCCTGCGTGTAACCCAGCAGGACACCGCGTGGGGGCCTTCCCAGGACAGACACTACCCCCATCCTCCGCCTGACTCCTGTCTGTAGAAAAACCTTAGCCTCTTCCCTGAGTTCCAAAGAGTAAATTTAATCAAACAAGTGAGAAAATGCAGAAACAAAGGAATACAGTCAAGCAAGACCAAATAATATCAGTGTAACCATTAAACCAACTCAAGGGCCTTTAGTTCCCCCTCAAGGGCTATAGATACTATTCAGAGCTACGTCCTCGAGCTGTCCTGCAGATACTGAAGCCCCCACCAGGTGGAAGAAGTTACCTGCATGCTGCCCACAAGCATGTGGACCCCAGGCCAGCTGGAACCAGAAGGCGGATGATGTTGACTCCCGATGACCTCACCACCAGCCAATCAGAAGGGCAGGCACGAGCTGATCACGCCCCACAACCCACCCTCCCTCTCACCCTGTCTTTAAAAACATCTTCCTGAAAGCCTTCGGGGAGTTCAGGCCATTTGAGCACTAGCTGCCTGGACTCCTTGCTTGGCTCCTGCAGTGAACACTGCACTTTCCTTTCCCACCAACCGGGGTCAGTAGATTGGCTTTACTGTGGGCGGGCGAGTGGACCCGAATTTGGTTCAGTGACACGCAGGCAGCAGGCGCAGGGTGGGCAGCCCTGGGACAGCACGTCACCTGGAGAGCTGGTGAATAAAACTCCTAACATGCAGGACAGACGCCCACATTTTCCACACGAGACAAGAGCAGAAGACGGTCAGATGCTCCGGAGAACAGCCGTGACCAATGCCTGATGAGATAGCCTTGGGCAGAGCTGCCACCTCCCACGTCAGGCAGGAAGGCCACTCTCCTCCTGTTTCCGGGGAGGACAGAGGCTCAAGAACACTTCCCTCTCTTGCTCTGTCCACCTTTACAGCAGATTGTGCATTGGCACCCAGACCCCAACCCAGTGGGCTTCTCACAGTCTAATCTCAAATGTCCCAGGGTGGGAGGTGGGCACAGGCTCTTCCCAGAGCTCCTGACTGATGCGGCTGGTCGGGGGCCATTCTCAGAAGCTGTGCATCAGCTGTGGCCCCCGGATCAGCTCACATGGAAAGATGACGCTGTCCCCTTCATCCCGTGGAAGAAGGAATGATAAGTTTTCCATCCTGGCCTCTGGGTCAGAGCTGATGGAGGACCCTCCACTCCGTGGTGCTGGGCCCCTGGCCCCCACCCCCCAGCTGTGACCATCCAGTAGTCTGAGCGTGGCCCCTGGGCTGCTGAGGGGTCGTGGGCCCTCAGACAGTGACGCAGCCTCTCCTTTCTGGTTTTGTATCTATAAACAGGGGGTAGCTGCCCCAGGTCTTACCTGTCTCTCTGCCTCACAAGACTGTGGCAAAGAGTTGCCAGATTTAGCAACAAAGCCGAGGATGCCCAGTTGAATTTGAATTTCAGATAAACATTATTTTGGTATAAGTATGTCCCAAATATTGCCAGGGACAAACTAAAAAAAGTTATTCATTGTTCATCTGAAATTCAAATTTGATGGTGCCCTCTTTTTCCTGGCCTCTCTGTCCATGTGTGAGGACGAGCCAGATCCCTGTCCAGATGCTGTCTGAGCAGCACTCAAGATGTGGAGAATGGGTTCTGGCCCCTTGGTCACTCTTTAGGCCCTTTTTTGAAAAGACTCATCAAAGCAGAAGCTCACTTGCTGAGCTAACGAGTATGTCTCTGTGGACATGTGCTCCAGCTCTTTAAAAACTACATGGCCCAGAGCGTGGTCTCCTGGATGCTCAGTGGCCGGGCCTGTGGCCCAGCTGCAGAGGAACCAGCAGGGCCCCTGCCCCTTCCCTTCTCCCAAAGACGATCAGGGCCTAAGGAATAGCCTTGGCTAAGCTGGGAGACAGCAGCCTCTGGGCCTGAGGAGGTGCTAAGCCCGGGCCCATCCCAGGGACGAGAGCCTTCTTTGGGCCTGAGAAGCCAAGCTTGGCTTGGCTTTCACGGAGCCAGCTCTCCGGGACTAAGACGTGCCCACGTGCCTGCATCAGGTGTGCAGTCTCCTCGGGGCAGGGCCATGTGGAGAGCGGGCAGCTCAGGACGCAGCTGCCGCCTGGAATCTGCATGGCCCTCAGGCAGCCCATGCTCTCTGGGGTCTGCAGGGACCAGAGGGTGGAGCGGCCGCCCGGTGTGGGCCGAGGACACCTTTCAGAGTCGCAGTCATTCTCCTCCAAGTGCCCGGCCAGCTGACCAGGTCCTCTAGGAAAGGACACACTGGGGAGGGCCCGCCCTGCCTGTGCTGTGTCCACATGAAGCACAGGAAGGCACTCCCGGCTTCTCTCTTTGGAGGCAGTTTAGAGCATGTTTCAGGACGTTTCCATGTGAAGCCTTCTGAGCGGGAGCTGGAGATTTCCTGGAGATTTTCACGGTGACTCTTTGTCCTGGTCCTGGACGTTCTCCCGGCTGTACGAGCCTGCTGGTCCTGACAGGGGCCGTCCAGGTGTCCAGGCCCAGAGGGAGATGCCAGAGGGCTCGTGGCCCCTTCCACACATGGCCAGGGCGTCTGTGGGCTGCTGGACGTGGTGAGACGCCCCCTCAGACTGGCTCCGGCTTCATCAGACCAGCAGGTCCTGGGCTTGGCCGCTGCCTGGGGTAAACACACAGCGGAGGCTGGAGGCCAGGCCTGGTCGGGGGGCCGGGCTCACCTTGCAGCTGGGCCTGACTCGCCCAGAGCTCTGCAGTCTTTTCCATGCTCTGGCTTTCCCCCTCAGTTTCTGAACTTTGTCCTGGGTTAAAAATAATAGTAATGACAATACTAACATATCGTCTTGAAGGAGAAAAGTTCTTGGGAAATTCTCATCAGTGCCGAGGCCACTGGATGCTGCTGGTTCCCCGGGGTGCCCCCTTCTCCCTCCTTGGGTCAGGGGACACCCGCTGAGCACCCCTGCAGCCCCACACGACCACTTTACCGTCCCTGGAGGCTGCCTTGCGAGCGCGCTCCCGTGTAGACCACCCCCCCCACCCCCGCAATGGGGAAGCCTGCAGCCGGGGTCTGGGCGGGATTGGGGGAGGCCCAGTGCTGCCCTGGGGACCAGGACTTGGTTTCCCTCTGCGTCAAGGCCCGGGGCACCCAGCCCAGCAGGCACGACGGGCAGTTACATGCTCGCTGCTGTCTCTGGGCCGTTTCAGTCACACTGGAGCTGCTGGAAAGGCCGGGATCACGGAGCTCCTTGGGCAAAGGGCAGTTAGGCTGGAGGGCAGGGGCTGGGGGCTGGGGGTAGCTGTACCATGTCCTCCGGGCTTCACCGCACGGTCCTTGAAAGAGGTGCTGGCCTCCTGGTTTTTCTTTTACGTTTTGAGCCACGCGCAGGTCTAACTAAGAAAACATCATCAGGAAGGGCCAGCGGGGGCTGCGTTGGAGCACACTCTCTGCTCTGCTCACTCCGCACGCGGCCGGCTTCCCTGCTCCCGACGGGGCGCGGGTGGCGCTCGGCTTCGGCAGCCGGGCCTCCAGAAGCCCAGTGGTGCTGCGCTGACAGCGGGTCCTGGCACCCCCACTCACTGTCACTGAGATCTGACCTCTGGGGGTGAACTCTGCCACGTGTTGGGAGGCCACGGCCGTGACACATGGGGCATCGCCATCGACACTCGGAGGCTCCGGGGAAACCCCGACCCCAACACGCAATTAAAGGCGGTCGCTGGCTGGGGTGACCAGAGTCAACTAAGAATAGAAAACCGTGTCACATTTTAGCAGCAGCTGCAAACCCATGACTGGATGATGCATTACTTTCATTAACTGTAGACGCCCAGATTTTAAAAATTATTTGTGCTTCAGACGTAAGGACGTTTTCTACATAATTTGGAAGCGAACAATCGGATGGCACTAGAACTTCTCACAAAAACTTAAGTGTAACTTTGGTTCCGAGCATGTGTCTCACAGGGACTTGTTTTAACCCTTGCCTTTCCCTCCTTCTCCCTTATGTTTTATGTTTCTCTGAGTCCCCTCATTCCCCTGTGGCCGCTTCATGGCGGGGGAACTGGGGGCCTCCCGGTCTCTGCTCTTATCTCAGCCGCAGGGGGCACCCTGCATGTGGAAGTGGGGAGGAAGGTGAGGGGAGGTGCTCACGGTCCACTCGGGGCCAGGGACAGGAGCCAGGGGCAGTGTAGAGAGGTCCCATGGCGGGGGACAAGGGAGGTCAGTTGCTCTGCCTTTCACAGCTGTCACGCACAGATCCAGAGGAAATCCCCACTTCCTGAAAGCTGTCAGATCTGTTTAAACAGCAGCAAAATGGTATCAACAGCACAGTAACAACAATGCAGAACAATTAAAGCCTGGAGGCTGTGGGGTGGGCAGAGGCGCTGGGCCACGCTCCTGGGCTGCCGATGGCCCACCGCGCCCCAAGGCTGTCCTGGCCCGTGTGTGCACGTGTGTGCTGGACGGAGCCTGGGCCCCTGAGTGACCGCCAAGGCAAGGCCGCTCGACTGGCCTGGATGGGACGTGAGTGAGAAGTAAAACTGCTGTGCTGAGACTCAGGGACGTTTGTTACGGCAGCCGGCGATGCTGTTGAATACACACCATGAGGGCATCTGCGGCATCAACACCGGTCTCTCGGCCGTCCTGTCCTGTCATCATGGTCTCAGCCTTGAACTGCCGAACAAGACGGTCTGGAGGGAGCGGGGAACGCAGCACGGAAGTGGGGAGG
The DNA here is from genome assembly GCA_004363435.1 of Platanista minor. Classification (NCBI taxonomy): domain Eukaryota; kingdom Metazoa; phylum Chordata; class Mammalia; order Artiodactyla; family Platanistidae; genus Platanista; species Platanista minor. The sequence goes on from RJWK010055272.1 coordinate 11,359, forward strand.
AGGTGGCCTCTGCTCTGTCCCGGCCCAGGTGCCCATACAGGCAAACAAAGACCTCGGCTGGTCCAGGGAGGCGGGGCAGGCCTGGCCTGGGCCGTGGGAGGCTCTTCTGGCGCCGACACCGACACCACTGAGGCCTCAGTGGAGCTCAGGCCCAGGTGGTCAGCACCTCCGCCACCACCTGGGAGCTTCCCGCGGGCTCAGAGGGTGGGTTTTATAGAAAACCTCACCCCCAGGAGGGCATGAAACTCAGCACAGAACGGAAAAATTACACTTTACTAAATAATTCATTTTCTTGAGTGAAAGCCTTGCAGGAAAGGTAAGGGAATTTTGCTGAGGTAATCATGGCGATGACCTCTTCAGAGGTGATGGGGGGAGGGCCGGCACAGGAGACCCCACCCCCAACAAGGTTGCTGCTCCCACAGACCTGCTGAGACTGCCTGGGGTTTGCCAACCCTCAGCGCCAGGAATCCCGGGACCAGTCGGAGGTTGGTGACCCCTGTACTGGTGGGAGCTGCCCTGCCCCCCACTCTGGGTGCCAAGGCCAAGGGTTGAAGGGGAAGGTGCCGCCGAACTCCAACTCTGCCCAGAAGGCACCCCTAACGGCACTCTGTCCTGCCCCTGGGGCCCCTGTGGGCAGGGCCAGCTCCTGGGGGTGTGACCGGGCGTGGGTCTTGGGTCCGGTTTCAGATGGACAGCCCCTGCCCCAGGTGAGGGTGAAGAGGGCAGGTGACTGGCACCCTGGGGCCTCTCACGGCACCCAGGGTTCGGGGAAGGGGCTCGCTGTCCTGGTGCCACGTGGTCAGGACCCTGTCCATCCAGCCCCGGGCCAGGCCCAGACCCCCGCTGGGCATACGGGGGCCTCGGGACACCGCAGCTGGGTTTGGGGACAGGCAAAACTGGGGGCCCTGGCACACGGGGAGGGCACGTGTGCCCCAGAGGGGGGACGCATGCACGGCAGCCCGGCCACCCCCTCGCCTGCACTGCCCGCTCTGGGAAATGTCCGGATTATCATGGCGGTTTTCACGTATAAATAGTTTAGACCCATTTGACAAAAATGATTCTTACATCTAGGCTGTTAAAATCCATTAGCCACAGAAAATCCTCAGCGTGCATCCAGACATCTATTTTATCGGCACTTTTTGACAAGAGGTTTCTTTGTTTCTGCTCCAGGCAAAAATGATCCTTAAAACAATCTCCCTTCAAAGGGCTTTGAAAGTAGAGAATACAACGCGGGATCTAGAGAAAACCACAACAGTACAGAAACAAAGAAGGTGAAATCCAGGCGGTGCCCTGCCTTTTCCAGGGGAGCCTGTGCTGTTTCTGCTTGGCGACACATCAAGCCCCAGGAAAGGTGGCAATGGGAACACAGTTGCCAGCACAGTTCAGACAGAATTAATCCTCACAGATGCTTTGGTTCCGAAAGTCCAAGCAAGGCCCCCGCTGACCGAGCTAATCCAGTTATTCTGTGATGTCTGGAGGCAGGAGAAGGAGTGATGGTGATCCTTCTACGGGAGACACTTAAATATCAGCCACAGATCGCTGGGCTTGAGACTGTGGAGATTAGACCACGGAAGGTATTAAAGCCTTGAAAATGGCGGAGAGCTGGGGACAAATATCTTCATATATATTTACTACTATGAGGAAGCTACCTGCCATAAGCTAGCCTGGACACACCCGTCAAGCCAGGTCGGACTCGGACGCTGGGCTTTCGTGTAGGAGACACAGGCTGGGAGCAGACGTGCCCTTTGCTTGGGCCGCGCCCACGTGCTTCCCCGAGTGGCCCTGGACGCTGGGGCCGGAGCCCGCATCCCTCCGCTCCCTCGGCCGGGGTGTCGCACTGCTCTGGCATCGGCCCCGGGCTCTAGATGGGGCTGCGGCTCCTCTCCCAAGACCCACACCCGGGCCAGTTTGGTAGCAGTAAGGGCTGTGGGAGCTTCCACACTGTATGTTGGTTTGAGGCTGTTTACAGAGAAAATGAAAATCCACCTGTTATGCTCAGCTCTTTGGTGAGGAGACCCCAGGTGTGCCCCTCGGTCCCGCCCCTGGCCCTTATCTAGACTCCCCGATTGGACTATCTGGAACCTTCAGCTCCCCAAGTGCCCTCGCTGGAGGACATGAGACGCCGTGACCAAGCCCGGAGGACACAGGCCAGACCCCGGCCCGGTGCCCAGCAGAAGCCCCTTTTCCTGTGGTCGCTCCACCACCGCGGGGCTAACACCACGTCAGCACATCTGTGGACCCGCAGACCCCGAGATAGGGGCTCAGGGTAGGCATCAGCGAGAGAGCTCAGAGGAAAGTTCTGACACCACCAGCAAGAAACAGCATCTGTGGAACCTGACAAACGAATCCTGCTTTGTGGAAATAAAAGTCCTCAGGGAGGACAACCAATCCTGAAAAAAGAACGAAGTGAGTTTAAAAAACGTACTGCAAAGCTACAGTCATCAAGACTGTTTCTGGCACAAGGACAGAGCATACATCAGTGGGACAGAATCCAGAGTCCAGAAATAAACCCTCACACTCACCATCAGCTGATTTCCAGCAAAGGCGCAAAAGTAATTCACTGGGGAAAGGTCAGTCTTCTCAACATGTGATGCTGGGACAGTGAGCATCCACAGGCAGGAAGAAGGGTTTATATAAAAAAGATGAATTTGATCAGAATGGATCAAAGAACTAAATGAAAGAACTAAAATTATAAAACTCTTAAAAGAAAACATAGGAGTAATACCTTGGGACCTCATGACCTTGGGTTAGGCAAAGATTTCTTAGCTACAGAAAGCACAACAATTTAAAAAAATTGATAGATTCAAGTTCAAAAGACATGAAAATGAAAAGGTAAACTATAGACTGAAGGAAATAATTGAAATCACATATCTGATGAAGAACTTGTACCCAGAATATATAAAGAGCTGTTACAACTCAATAATAATAAGATAAATAACCCAAATAGAAAGTAGGCAAAATATCTGAATAGTTATCTCATCAAAGAAGATACAGAAATGGCTATTCCATGCACTAAAGATGCACAGCATTGTTGGTCAGTAGGGAAACGTGAGTCAAAAAACCAGCTGTAATGTCAGACACACTGGGATGGTGAAATGTGGAAGGATGGGTGCTAACAGGTATCGGTGAGGCTGGCACCCCCCTCCTCACCCCCCATGACGGAGCCTGGGAGGTGGAGGTGTGGGCCTGGCGTCCACACAGGTGGTTCCCATAGGTGCAAGTTTGGAGATGCTACTTCTGCCTGGAACCGCGCCCTGTGCCCCATGAGGAGGGACCCACTGCCCAGACCGAGGGCCATGGACAAGTACAGCCCAGGGTCCCGGGCAGGTATCAGCAGAGCTGGGGTCTGAGGAGAAGCTCTGCTTAGTGGGGCAAAGTGTCCACCCCGTGGTCAGAAAGCACCCCTGGAACACAGG
>RJWK010055273.1:0-14774 GCA_004363435.1 Platanista minor
AAACAAAACCCAAAAAACCCAGAAGATGAATGGAATACTACTCAGCCATAAAAAAGAACAAAATAATGCCATTTGCAGCAACATGGATGCAACTAGAGATTATCATACTAAGTGAAGTAAGTCAGAAAGAGACAAATACCATATGATATCACTTATATGTGGAATCTAAAATATGACACAAATGAACCTATCTATGAAACAGAAACAAAATCAGGGACATGGAGAATAAACTGGTGGTTGCCAAGGCAGAGGAGGGTGGGAGAGGGTGTGAGTGGGAGTTTGGGATTAGCAGATGCAATCTGGTGTATACAGAATGGATAAACAACATGGACCTACTGTATAGCATAGGGAACTAAATTCAATATCCTGTGATATCCGTAATGGAAAACAATATATATATATATGTATAACTGAGTCACTTTGCTGTATAGCAGTAATTAACACAACATTGTAATTCAACTATATTTCAATAAAAAATAAGTTTAAAAATATTAAAAAAAAAAAAGATGAATGGGAGTGAGCCAAGCCCAAGTGTGTAGGGAGAAGAGAACCTTTCCATCCTTCCACCCCTAGCTCATCCACTCTCCCCATCCACTTGTAGGGCACTCCAGGTGGATATGCCCCCCCCCACACACAGAGCTCCCTGTCACACAGCTCTACTTGGGCCTCACCTCCCAAACCTCCTAACTCAGCCCCTGTGGTCCTCTTCTCAAGTGGCTGCAGGAACTAGAGTCTCCTTCTCTCCAAGAAAGTCTCCCTAAGATGACAGCTGAGAACATGTCCATTCAAGGAGCACTTAGCATCTACTCAAGGAGGCATACAGAGGAACTGTTTTGAAAGAACAGATTCCAAATACTGAGCATCACAGGCACTTTTTGCCCAGTGTTTTGGGAAATCATAAGTGGCTTCCTTCCTCTCTCTCCTTCTCTCCATCACTGCACCCCTTAGCTTCCCCCCAGCCCCAGAGCAACACAGCAACCCCCGGAGCCTGTCTTCCTTGCTTTGGTACAGCCAGGGACCAGAGCCCTGGGCAGCCCAGGGGATCAGGCTAGGACACGCAGGTGTTCTGTTGCCAGGCAACATGACCCGGCCCAGCCCAGGGCAAAAAGTGAACTTGACATCAGCCCTGGGTGAGGTCAGCCAACAAATGGCCTGTGAGCCTCAAAAGGAAAAGAGGGTTCACCAAGAACAGAACCAGGGTGCTTTCATTTCCTTTTCTTGACTAGGTTGGCAGATCAGGGCCACACTGGCAATCAAAGGCAAGGTCCTGGACACCCTTTGTGGATGGGATGGGGAAGCGTGTTCCCGGTCAGACTCCAGCCTTCTGCTGTCATCTCTAGTGGCAGCGCCCTCCCAAATGCTGTTCAAGGGTTTTATCCACAACTTGGTTATAGACGGGGTGATCAAAGATGGCACTAATCTGGGCAGAGAAATAATAAAAATAACTGTAACTAGATTTATATGCCAGGAACTTTTCACCCTGTCGCATAATTTTTACTTTTTAGTTAATGGTCATAGTCCTGGAGAAGTGGGGATTATTACAATCCCCAGTAGACAGATGAGGAAGCAGTTTTAGAGGGGCTAAGCAAAATGCCCAAGGTCACACAGCTAGCAAGTGGTGAGATGGGCTTGGAAAACCCTTTAAAGCTCACATCAGCACTGACAGACTGCATTCATTCATTTGTTCATTCATCCATCCATCCATCCATACATTCAACATATATTTATCGAGGTCCTTCCACGTGCAGTATGTGAGGTAAAGCTGACAAGATCCCACTCTCTTGGAGCTTACATCCTAGTGGAGAGAATAGGCATAAAGAAGTAAACAAATTAAAAAGATGATTTCACAGAAGTGCTATAAAAAATAAAGTGGGAGCTTCCCTGGTGGCACAGTGGTTGAGAGTCCGCTTGCCGATGCAGGGGACACGGGTTCGTGCCCCGGTCCGGGAAGATCCCACATGCCGCGGAGCGGCTGGGCCCGTGAGCCATGGCCACTGAGCCTGCGCGTCCGGAGCCTGTGCTCCGCAGCGGGAGAGGCCACAGCAGTGAGAGGCCCGCGTACCACAAAAAAATATATAATAAAAAATAAAGTGGGATAAAAGGAGAGGGCCACTTCAGGTTGAATGGTCAGGGCAGGTGTCTCTGAGGAAGTGACATCTGTGCAAAAAGGAACCGTGGTGGGGAGGACCTGGGGGAAGACCCCAAGGTGGAGCGGGTTTGGCACCTTTGAGAAACAGAGCACCAGACTTTACTGGGTACCAAGGGAGCTGTGATTCTGGACTGAGTTTCAAGAAATTGATTAGGATACATGTAGAGTCTTGTACCTGGACTCAGCACAGCAGCTGCCTAATTCCAGGAGACTGCCTAAACTGGGCTAGCACGAGAGAGGCTGGTGTGGTAGAGTCAACATAATCTGAAGTTGCTCTGAGGAAAAAGGGGTAGAGTCGGGGGATGGGCCCTCTGCTCTTGGCACTGGTCAGACCCTGCCTGGACCCTAACAGACAAACTAGATTGTCTTACCTCGATGATGGCCACACTGGGGCAGTGAGCAGGATGGGCCAGAAAAACCATTTATCCCAGGTGGAGATGTCTGGGGAGGCATAAGAGCTGTTTCCAGAAAAACCTGGGGTCCGTGGGAAGGAGTTTTAAGGGAATCCGATTTCTTTTTCTCTTTTCTTTTCTGCTGATAAAATGAATCTGTGTAGACATTCCCTAAAGTAGAAAAAAAGTATAAAGAAGGAAAAAAACCACTTTTAATTCCATTATCCAGAGGTAATCATCGATAACATTCGCCATAACTCCTTGTAACACTTTTTCTAGGCTTTACAAGATGTAGTGAGCGCATACTGTGCAGACACACAATTTTGTTGATGCGCGCGTGTGTGTGTCTGTGTGTGCGTATTTGTGTGTGTATACACGTCTAGAGAGCAGTGAAGCGGAGTGGTCAGAGGGTGGACTCCGGGGCCCTCCGCCCAGGCTTGAATCCTGGCTCTGCCCCTCATCTGATGTCTGACCGTGAGCAAAGCACTCCCCCTCTTATCCCTGTTACCTCATTTGTAAGATGAGGATAATATTAGTATTTACCACATAGAGTTGTTTGAGGTGTAAACTAGCTAATTACTCGTAAACACTAAAAAGAGTGCCAGCACATACCAAAGTTACATAATGTTTGATAAATAAACACCACCTATCTTCTGTTTAACCTTATGTCATAAACACTATACACTGGCATCAGATGTTTTATGTAAATGTCTACTGTCTGAATAAAATTCCATCACTTATTTTTACCATCGTTTATTTAAATGTTCCCGTTAGATATTGTTTATCTCTAATGTTTCACTATTTATAAATGTGCCAATGATTGTGCCAATCATTTGGTCTATATTTTCAATTAGTTCATTTGGATAGAGTTACAGAAATGGAATTACTGGGATAAAGGATGTGGACTTTTTTGGGTTTTTTTACTTTTTATTGTATTAAATTTTTTTATTTTTAGACAGGAAGGTGTACAAGTGGTAAAAAAAAAATTCAGACGGTATAAGAATACACAGTGAGAAGGAGGTCTACCTGAGACTCCTGTCTCCCAGTTTCCCACTCAGTGGCACCAAAATTGCTTTCTTGTGCATGTTTCCAGAGATGATGAGTGTAACATCAGATATATGTCTACATAACCCACATTTTTTTAGAAAACTAAAATTGGTGTACTACAAACACATCTTGCCCTTTTTACATAGCATAAATTAGAGATGTTTCCTATCATTACATAAAGAGCTTCCTCATTCATATTAATAGTTGCATAGTATTTCTTGTTAAGGATAGACAATAATTTAACTAGGGGTATGGGTGTGTTAAAGATGTTTGATGCATGTCAATGAATCATCAGAAGTGAGCTCTGGTTTACAAGACAGAAGTCCTATAACCCCAGCTAATTAGTGGAACCAGGATTAAAATCCAGATCAGCTCAAGACCATGCTATCTCTGCAAAGATGTTCAAAGACTAACAGTCCTGGAGACGGAACCAGTTGCGGGAGAATACCTTCGTCATGCCTCCCAGAGAAGATCTGACTGAAAACGACTCATGAGGTGTAAGGCCTTCCGTTTAAAAAAAAAAGAAAAGATCGGATACCATCCAGATAATTGAATCCTTAGAGCAGGTGCTTGCAGTGCAGAGTGGAGGGCCTGTGGCTGTGTGAGAACGGGTTTGCTCTACCTAAAGGCACTCATGTTCAAACACTTGTATAGACTATGTTGAGCAACGTCAGCTTGAGACCTTCAAGATGGCAAAGAGATCAAACTGTGCAAAACAGAGCAAAAACAGCAAGCTCTGTGTGGGCATGTGGCTGGCTGTCTGGGTAGGTGGACACGACTTCCATCAGAACCCTGAGTATCTTTTCTGAGGTCTGAGTCTTCTTGCAAATCCTCTCAGGTGTAGAATGGAGAGGAAGCAATTCTGGTGAATGCCTTCCCCAAGTGGCAGGGAGAGTGGCCTACAGAGGACATTCCTGGGGGGACAGAGCCTATCTCGTTCTCATCCAGGGCCAGCTTCCTGGGCATGAGGCCTGTGCAGTCTCCCAGGGTCCCACATTTAGTATAACTCTGCCCTTAGTTTAATGGTTTACTGTTTTCAACTTGAAATTCTTAATTTTTGACCAAGGGCCCCCAGATATTTATCTTTGCTCTGGGCCCTGCAAATTATGTAGCCAATCCTGTCCCTCTCATTTATAGGAGAGTGGTGACACAATTTTTGGCTGCCTTAACCCTGCAAAGGCAAGACCCTGGATCTGCCTGGAAGGCTCCTAGGCCTCCTGTCTTGGAGCAGAGTTGTGAGCGCAAGAGTGCTTTGCCTGGAGATAAAGGGGGAAGAGGGCGGGAGGAGGTGGACAAGAACCCTGGAAAGGTTTTTTTGCCCTGCCCGCCCTGAAATCTCACCCACTTTCTTCACCCCTCCACAAAGGTGAGGTGCCCAGGGGAAAAATGTGGTCAGCAGCCGGCACACACCGATGCACTTAGGGTCTGAGCCTGGCTGTGTGTTGGTCTGATCCAAAACCTGAAGGGAAAGGGCTTGGGTGCCTGCTCTGGGCTGGACTCTGGGATAAGTGCATTATATTGAAACATGCACTATACAGACAATATTACATCTCTTTTACCAAGGATGAAACTGAGGTTCCATGGGGTTAAATAATTGGCACAAAATCTCAACAGTATAAAAGTATAACAAACAAGGAACAGGAATCACTTCTAATGCCATGATTCAGAGGCAACCACTGATAATATTTGGTAATTTCTAAATTAGGAGCTATCTCTGGAAAGATACACAAAAGTCACTGCAATTGTCTCTGCAAAGAAGTGGTGGGAGACCGGTTTTACTTCTCACCTTGGTACCTTTTGAATTTTGTACCATGTACATGGAACATAAAAAATGTATTATTTTATATAAATAATAGTAAAGAGTAGGCTCTTTGAACTTTATAAGAAATAAATTAGAAGTCTTGTCATTTGGACTGTTTGGAGTATATAACATATGGTTTCTTTTTAAATTAAGCTCATCCACAGTGCGCTTAAAATGTGTTTATAAACCTTCGCTTTAGGGCTTCCCTGGTGGCACAGTGGTTGAGAGTCTGCCTGCCGATGCCGGGGACACGGGTTCATGCCCCGGTCCTGGAAGATCCCACATGCCGCGGAGCCGCTGAGTCTGTGCGTTCGGAGCCTGTGCTCCGCAGCGGGAGAGGCCACAGCAGTGAGAGGCCCAAGTACCGAGAAAAAAAAAAAAAAGAATAGAAATGTGCCCAGCTAAAGTACTGCTTTCCAGTCTTCCTTGCAAATAAAAGTGGGCAATGAGATGTAATTGGAAGTGGTTGGGTGGGGCTTCCAGGGAAACACCTCTTTTCTCCTGGCCCGTCTTCTTATTTATTTATTTATTGAAGAATAGTTGATTTACAATGTTGTGTTAGTTTCTGGTGTACAGCAAAGTGATTCAATTAAGCATATATGTATTTATTCTTTTTCATATTCTTTTCCATTATGGCTTATTACAGGGTTCATAGTTCCCAGTGTTATACAGTAGGACCTTGTTTATTTTATATATAGTAGTTTGTATCTGCTAATCCCAAACTCCTAATTAATTTATCCCTCCCTTACCTCTTTCCCCTTTGGTAACCACAAGTGTGTTTTTCATGTCTGTGGGTCTGTTTCTGTTTCATAAATAAGTTCATTTGTGTCATTTTTTTAGATTCCACATATATAAGTGATATCATATGGTATTTGTCTTTCTCTTTCTGACTTACTTAATATGATAATCTCTGTGTCCACCCATGTTGCTGCAAATGGCATTATTTCATTATTTTTTATGGCTGAGTAATATTCCACTGTGTATATGTACCACATCTTCTTTATCCATTCATCTGTTGATGGACACTTAGGTTGCTTCCATGTCTTGGGTGTTGTAAAAAGTGCTCCTATGAACATTGAGGTGCATTTATCTTTTCAAATTATAGTTTTCTCCAGGTATATGTCCTAGCCCATCTTCTTACTGCCTGAATATGGATGGGATGGCTGGAGCTACAGCAGCCATCTTGGGTGTGTTTCAGCCACAGTTTGATATCTTTTAAAGGTAATACTACCTGAAGCAATGGCCTAATAAAAAGTCTGAAGGCTTATGAGTGTCAAGAAAGTCCATAAGAGCACAAAAGCAGAGATGTGGTATCCATGGAGATGTTCTGATGATGTTAAGGACAGCCCAAAAGGAAGGAGTGAGCTGGTATCCCCTCAGCTTCCATTTGAGCCTGAGTTCCTGCCATGGGAAAGGAGCACTCAGGAATCTTATTGGAGTTCAGTTTTCCAACCAATGATGCTAGCTTCAGGGAGAGAGGGATGAGACCTCTAGGGTGAGAGTATAAGAGCCCAGGAGGGGCCCTTGGCCCCCTGGAGGACTTGCAGAAAATGATCAGTCAGTGGTGATGGGCTTTCATCTAACCCTGTTCCTGAACCCAACAAGTCCTGAGAGGGTCAGTGTTATGAGGGTTAGGGTGGGGTGAGGGTGGGGGGTTACGAGAGCCTTGGCTCTGAGTGGTTCTGGTGAGGACTGCACGTCTGGAAGGCTAGAGTCAGAGGGTGGAGGCTGAGGCACGCTGCAGGACTGCTATGGTCGGGGGAAGCCTAAGAGATGGTTCACAAAGTGAACACTCATTGCTTCCACAAAGGCTACCCAGGGGCCCACTGGGAAAGGACAGGAGGGCTCTTGGTGCTGGGACCGGGTAGCGGGCTCTAGAGGACCTTCTGCAGGGCTCTAAGACCAGAGAGACCATGGGGATGTTGGGACCCTGCGTTAGTTAATTGTTTGAGGTCATTGGATTGTTCATGATGTGGTTTTCTCTGCAAAATTCCTGTGACTTCTGTCAAATTACTTCTTGTTTTTGAGTATCTATGTCCTCACTTGTCACAAAAGCCTTGTCCTCTTCCAAGCCATATTACAGAGCAATACTTTAGAATAATCTGTGAAGCTCGGGAACCCAGAGAGCAGTACTGTAGACAGAGTGTCTTTGTTAATATGATTACAAAATATTGAAATGTCCCATAACTGGATGAAAAAGTGCATTCATAGATGCTTCTTAACTCCGAAAGATAAAACGGTGCATTCAGAGACATCCTTCTTAACTCCAAATTCCACGATATACTGCTAGAAATGACAACTGTTTATGCCTGAAGGTTAGTATCAAAGTTGAATTGTGAAAGTGTAAGTCACATCTGTTGACTCCTCGGGGTTGTACAGAGCCTGCAGGTGCTGGGTGGAAGGTCCTGAGCAAGTGTGTGCAGGCCTTCCTGCCTTCTCATCTCTGGCCTCCTTCCTCCATCCCCAGCCCTTCCCAGCTCCATGGAGATCAAAGCTGCTCCCGCGACCATACAAAGCCATTGCTGGAAAAGCCACAGCAATGCAGCAGCTCTTTGATGACTGGGGCTGGGAGTGGTGCCAGGCCAGAGATTTTGGAAGGAAAACCTTCCAAAGGCTGGATTAAGCCTCTGGAGCAGATGTTGCCCGTGGATCGCCAGCATTCAGAGAGCTGAGCGGGAGGTAGGCGTGGATGGGGATTTGACTGGCTCACGAAACTGTTGAGCAAAGCCCTGGAGACACTGTTCCGATGGACAGGCCGAGGAAGGGTCAGCTGTCTGGGTCCCCAGGAGAGCCCCGCTCAGTGCCTCAAGAGACTGAAATTGCAGTGACTCATTTCAGACAGAAAGAAAGGGCACAGAACAGGCATTCCTATGAGCACCTCCCCTATACCATGCCCACACGGTACTCCATGGATATTCCTCCTTCTTGCAGCTTTACACTCAGCCTCCCCATTTGGAAAATGGGAACAACTTAATGCCTGAATTTTGCTTTCAGCAAAGGAGTCAGGCTTTGAGAAACAGTAGGAATAATGTAGGCACCATATCCATAAACCATGTGTTTTGTACACGGAGCCCAGAGCCTCAGACAAAGCTGATCTTGCCCTTTGGAATAAGTGAATGAGGGACCAGAGAGGTATGCCAACGGAGGACATCTCTCTCCATGGGTATGTTACCATGCCTGAAATTCTACCACTGCCAGTCGGAAGAAGTGGGTGGCTGAGTCAGGTCAACGACGACCCAAAAGGTGAGGCCAGGAGGCCTAAAAAGATGTGGTGAAAGATACACTTTGCTGACTGTGCTCATCTGCTTAAGGGCAGCTTTGGGACAAAGATGTATTGTTCGACGGTGTGCATTGGACTTGGAGTCAGGTAGACCATAGTTTGAATCCTGCTTCTGACAATCACTGGCTGGGTGACTTTGAACTTGTTACTTGACTTCTCTGATTCCCCATTTCCCATCGCTAAAGCAGGGTATTGATTTCTGCCTCACAGGCTTGTGATTGTGAACATGCTCTCTTACTGAGACCTTGAGCACATGTGTAATTTATTAGCAGTGGCGGCCCCGAAGTGTCACTGGCATTGCCAGCGTCGGGACGTTCTGTTAGCCGAGTAGATTCTCTCTGCTGTGATTGTTCTTCTCAGCCCAAGACCCCTGCTTGTTCTGGGGCGGTTACTACAGAAGCTGTGGTGACATTCCCTGCAAGCTGTTGCGAGGCTGGCAGCTTGGATTTCACCGAAGCCTTAAAAGGTATTTACATTTTGAGGCTGGTTTCCCTTTGTCATATTTTTTCCATTTATTTTCAGCCTTAGGGAAAAGGTTTTCATCTTTCTGAAATTAATCTTTCTCTGGAAGTATTTCTTACCGCCAAGGATGATCTAGGCCTGCCCCCAGACACATTTGCAAAGGAGAGCTGGACAGAGAAGGAAGAGCCGGAGAAAAGTTGGAGTGAAGTCGGGAAAAGGAATGGTGTGAGAGCAGCAAATAGAGAAAGTGCAGGAAGTCAGAGGGCAGAGGAAGGGGGCCTTGAAACTGGACGGTCTCTCCCTGAGTAACTGTGGGAACCAGCAGTCCCCATGGACATGCTTTCTCCCAGGGACTCCTGTCCCCACCAGAGCAGCCTGCTACCATGGAGCTGTGCAGGGGATGCTTATGGGTAGGTTCTAAAATCAACATCTCAGGACTTCCCTGGTGGCGCAGTGGTTAAGAATCCACCTGCCAGTGCAGGGGACACGGGTTCGAGTCCTGGTCCGGGAAGATCCCACACGCTAAGGAGCAACTAAGCCTGTGCGCCACAACTACTGAGCCCACGCGCCACAACTTCTGAAGCCCCCTGCACCTAGAACCCGTGCTCTGCAACAAGAGAAGCCACCACGATGAGAAGCCCACGCACCACAACAAAGAGTAGCCCCTGCTCACGGCAACTAGAGAAAGCCTGCATGCAGCAACGAAGACCCAACTAAGCCCAAAATAAAATAAAAAGACACAAAACAGGGCTTCCCTCGTGGCGCAGTGGTTGAGCGTCCGCCTGCCGATGCAGGGGACACGGGTTCGTGCCCTGGTCCGGGGGAGGATCCCACATGCCGCGGAGCGGCTGGGCCCGTGAGCCATGGCCGCTGAGCCTGAGCGTCTGGAACCTGTGCTCTGCAACAGGAGAGGCCACAACAGTTAGAGGCCCGCGTACCGCAAAAAAAAAAAGACACAAAACAAGCATCTCAGAGTCTTCTAGCTCTCCTTTCCATATGCCCTCCTGCTGCCTCTGAGAGGCCCATGGATTCTGCTGGTAACTGCTCTCACTAAGCCCCCTTTCATTCACTACCTATCACTACCCTTTGTGGGGTAGGCTTCCTGGGTGTGCCACCTGTGTGGTTATACCAGGTCCTATGCTCCAAAAGAGCATTAAATCTGCCTTGTTTTTTGTTTTTTGGCCGAGCCGTGCAGCTTGCAGGATCTCAGTTCCCCAGCCAGGGACTGAACGCAGGCCCCAGTAGTGAAAGCCTGTAATCCTAACCACTAGGTCACCAGGGAACTCCCAAAATCTGCCTTGGTTAATGCTCTCCTTCTGTCTCCATCTTGAAATTCTTAATAATTTATCCTTTGAAATAGATAAGTGTTTTGTAAGTGAGATCCAATGGATCAATGGAGCACACATGAGACAACAGATTGGGTAGGCAACAGGAACACAGAACAATGGGCTTAGTGGCCCCACGTGCACATGCATGCCTGGCATAGTCTGGGGCACCACTGGGCTCCAACATCGCTGGGCCAGACCTGGGCCCAGATTGGTGGCAGTGACAGTGGTGACAGCAGCAACCACAGGAGCGGGGAGGGGCTCTACAGGAAGGCAGCACTAGATACCCCACTGGGAGGCCTACTTGTGTCCCTGGAGCCCATCCTTGCAGTGTCCGTACAAAAATTAACTCTTGGATCTGAGCTCCCAGACAGGAATTCCTGGCCTTCAGGCAGTAGAGTTTGTCAGTAAATTATTACAAAATAGAAACATATATATAGACATTGTAATAGAGCATATCAGGAAATTATTAGAGTTCTTCAAGGAGTTTAGAATCTTTAAAGACTACTGAAAAATTGCAGTGCAAGTATTCACAGGCTTAGAAAGAAGAATTAGATTTTTTTTTTTTTCTTTTACAGTACGCGGGCCTCTCACTGCTGTGGCCTCTCCTGTTGTGGAGCACAGGCTCCAGATGCACAGGCTCAGCGGCTATGGCTTACGGGCCTAGCCTCTCCCCGGCATGTGGGATCTTCCCGGACTGGGGCACGAACCCACGTCCCCTGCATCGGCAGGCAGACTCTCGACCACTGCGCCACCAGGGAAGCCCAAAGAATTAGATTTAAATCGAATTGTCTCATTCAATGAAAAAGAACACTGTATTCATATGAAGCTTGGATTAAACCAATCATTAACAAGCAAGACAATTTCAAAATTAATGTTTCTTGTAATTGAAGATACAATGAAAGAATGAAGAAATAGGTGTTTTAAATTATATACAAAAGATGAAGCCACTTTCAGTTTCTTATATGACCTCAAGATACAGGAAATGTCAGAAGAAACATTAAAAGGCCATTGTGTAAGTTTACATTTAAAATCACATTCAGACTTGCATGAAACTGATTTGTATGAAGAATTAAAGCTGCCTAGAAAAATTTTTCCATGAGAATCTTCAGCTCTAAATATACTAAAATTTATATTTTGAAACAATTTATCAGAAATGTATTCACAGCCTGTCAAATACTCTTAACAGCTTCAGTAACAGTTGCATCAGCAGAAAGCTCCTTCTCAAAATAAAAAAATTATTGAAAATATTGCAATCTTACATTTGCCAAGAGCAACTAACATCACTCTCCATTATACTGATTGAAAGCAAAGTTGCTAAAATTATACATTTTTATGACCTAATAAATGAATTTGCAGAAAAGCAAGCCAGAAAATTTTTATAATCAATCAAGATCTAACACTAATGAAGAATTATTATATATTGAATTATGTAAAATAAGTTAGCAAGAATACGTTTTTACAATTTGTGAGTTTATGTTGTTACTCATGTATCTCTAGTACCCCTCGTAGATTCTACAAGTAATAAAAATATTTCAAAGGCAAAGCCTTTATATTCTAGTACCTTTAGTGGCACATTTTTCCTGCTCTTTGAACAGGGGCTCCCACACTTTAATTTTGTACTGGACCCACAGATTATGCAGTCTGCCCTGCTCGGTACCTTGAAGGCTCTCTAAATTCCAGCAAAGCCCATGGACATATAAACCCTTACATTTTAAGAGTTTCTCCAGACTCCAGAGCAGTGGTTCTCAACCAAGGGCCATTTTGTCCCTCACACAGGGGACATGTGGCAGTATCTGGAGACATTTTTGTCGTCACAACTAGGGGGCTTGTGCTGGCATCTAGTAGGTGGAGGCCAGGGATGCTGCTCAACATCCTACAGTGTACAGGACAGGCCCACTGCAAGGAGTTACCCGGCCCACAATATCAATAGTGGGGCTGTTGAGAAACCCCGATCCAGTCTCCAAGTGTGATTCTGGACTAGCAGAACAGCATCCCTGGTGGGTTGTTTGAAAGGCAAACTCTCAGGCTCCACCTCAGACCTGCTAAATCAGAATCTGCATTTTCACAAGCTCCCCCAGGTGATTGGAGTGCACAGAAAAGTTTGAGACGCGCTGAGCTAGGGGATGTGTATCTCTAACGCTGTATTTTAGACACGTGGGAGGAGCTGTCCCTGACCCTTCAGTCATGCCAGGTCAGCCCAGCCCTGCAGAGACCCTAAGGACCACACTGTTCCTGACACTTTCTTCATGCTTCTTGTTCATCTCCCAAGCCCCAACCCCAGACGCGTGACGGGTAGGCCCAGGTGCAAGGACACCGTGAGCAGCGTCTGGCAGCACCTCAGCCCAGGCACTCACTCGGATTTTGACCTCATACCTCTGTCAAACAAGTACGCAGAGAAAGACAGCAGGCTGGTCTCAGACCTCGGAACTTCCAAGTGCTGGCCTGACTCCAGCTGGTCCCAGGCCTCCCTCTGCTGCAGTGGGCCCAAGGGCTCTGCCACATGCCTGCGTGTCTTAGCGACTGGTCTGCAGGCATGCCCCTGCTTTCAGGGCACCGTTTCCTCCTCCAGTGACAGGTCCTTTCCCTCTTTATTTGCCTCCCGCTGAGGGTTCAAGGCTCACTCACCTGCTCATCCTGGAGGGTCCCCATAGCTACCAGCAGACAGATCTGTGACAGTGGCCCCAAGCTCCAGGGTCTTCAAGACAGGGAAGATAAATGAGGGCCAGCTGGAGACTGTGGTATATGCAGAGCCCCCGACCAGACAAACAAATGCAGGCCCGGCATGTACAAAGCTTTGGATTTTTTTTTTTTTTAACATCTTTATTGGAGTATAATTGCTTTACAATGGTGTTAATTTCTGCTTTATAACAAAGTGAATCAATTTTACATATACATATGTTCCCATATCTCCTCCCTCTCGCGTCTCCCTCCCTCCCACCCTCCCTATCCCACCCATCCAGGTGATCACAAAGCACCGAGCTGATCTCCCTGTGCTATGAGGCTGCTTCCCACTAGCTATCTATTTTACATTTGGTAGTGTACATATGTCCATGCCACTCTCTCACTTTATCACAAAAGCTTTGGATTTTTAAAGAGAAGCAGGAAGTCTTGCTTTTTATGTGAAATCATCTCCTTTTCAAATACTGGTAACTAAGTAAAAAATTAAAACAAACCAAAGGCTGAACTCACCCCTCTACAGGAGGCTAGCATCTCTGAGAGCCAATTTGCTGGTCTATGTAAACACTTACCATCCTGCATAGTCATTATTTGTGGACCTCTTGGTCTTCCCACTCAGCCTGGTGGCAACTTGAGGGTGGGACCTGGAAGAAAGTAGTCCTTAACACATATTTGGTGAGTGCATGAATGAATGAATGAATCAGTGGATGCTGCTGCTACTTCTTGTGCTGCTTCTTGTGAGCCCTGGTCATCCGGTGGGCTTAAAGCCATGGTTCATTATGGGCAGTGTCACCTCCTAGGGCTTGTTTAGACACCTGTGAGGGTATTTTTGGTTGTTATGATGATTAACAGCACCATTGGCATTTAAT
This sequence comes from Platanista minor, assembly GCA_004363435.1. Lineage (NCBI taxonomy): Eukaryota > Metazoa > Chordata > Mammalia > Artiodactyla > Platanistidae > Platanista > Platanista minor. The sequence goes on from RJWK010055273.1 coordinate 14,005, forward strand.
GGGTGGGAGTGGTCAGAAAGACAAAAATAATATTTAAACACTTACTTTGGGCTCACTGTGTGCCAGGCTCTCTTCCAAGCACTTTATTGAAAAGAACTTATTTAATCTTTACAACAGTCTTACAAGCTAGATACTGCCATCATACCCATTTTACAAACGGCAGGGTGGGTGGGGGGACGCCAGTAGGTCTGCAATGGACAGGACAGGCCTGCACGTCAAAGAACCACCCTGTGTTCCACAGCTTCTTGTATGCCCCGCTGGATGTTTGTGCAAGAAAAAAAAGCCCCTTTGTATAACAATCAGAAATACAACAATCACAACAATTGCAGGAAGAGTGTGCTTTATTTTTCAGCACTTTACCAAGAGCTCACCATTTCAGAAAAATCATGCAACAGGCAGCAACAAGACTCAAGGCATTTGAGTCATTAAAACTACATATGTACATCCATCTGTGTTTATAGTTACCAAAGTCATGGTGATTCTAGGTGCAAGCATTGGATTGATTGATTTTGGGGTTTTTTTTTAGTAAATTTTTTATTAACTAACTACATACTTCAAAGAAGTGAACAAATCATAAGAATATACCTTATGAACTTTTGCACAACAAGCACTTGTGTAACCAGGACTCAGGTCAAGAAACAGAACGTTCTCAGCACCCCGGAAGTCCCCTCATACTACCTTCTAGTCACAATGCCCCCCAAAAGGTAACTACCAGTCTGACTTCTAACACCTTACATTCATTTTTCCTATTTATCTTTGAACTTTATATA
>RJWK010055274.1:0-14775 GCA_004363435.1 Platanista minor
ATATATATATATATATACACATATATATATATAATTTTTATGCTTGAGATAGAAAAAAGAGCATGTTAAGGAAAGAGATGGAAATAAAGCCAAATCTACTTTACAGAGGAAAAGTAGAATCTCTGAGATGAAAACACACCAGGTGAAATTAATAACAGATAGAAACAAAAGAAGAAAAGATTAGTGAACTTGAAGACTTAGCAACACAAGTTATCTGTAATGAAACACACACACACACACACACACACACACACACACACCTCAAAAAAAGAAAAAAAATAACACCTCTCAAAATAACAACAAAAAATAAGCATATCAGTGACCTGTGGGTCTACTTTAAGTTGTCCCTAATGTACATGTAATTGGAGTCTGAAGGTGAAGAGACAGAACAAATATTTTAAGAAATAATGATTGCATACAAAGGGATAGCACAAGGAAGTTTGTTTAGAGTGACAAAACAGTTGTGTATTCTGACTGAGGTGGTGGTTTACATGAACCTATACCTGTATTAAAATATGTAAAACTGACCCCCCTCCAAAATTAATAGGACTGTACACTAAAGAAATTAACTGTTAATTATAACAATAGAATTTTTTTAAATGACTGAAAGGTATACAAATCTGAAACAGTAAATTTACAGATCAAACAACCTCAAAAAACCCCAAACAAAAGACTACTTAAAACAGTGATAAAAAGAAAAATTTTAAAGCAGTTAGAAATAAAACATTATGTATGTATGAACAAAGGTAAAACTGACAACAGACTTCTTGTCAGAAACAATGCAAGACAGAAGACAGTGGAGTAACATCTGTCAAGTATTAAAAGAAAAACGTCAACAGAGAATTCCATACCCCATGAAAACATCTTTCAAAACCAAAGATGAGACCTTCCACTTCTCAGAAGATGGATTAGCAGTACTTTTCCCTACTCCTCCCACTAAGTACAAAAAAAAAAATCCTGGACATTGTATATGAAGCAAACATAAGAAAGCTGTGAAAGACAAGCTAGCAATTTCAGAACCCAAGGAATGACATGGCAGCGAGTTCCCTGGGATTTCTTTGTGTTTTATATATTCCAGACTTGGAGCTGAAGAAGCCACCGACCTGAAAACACCAACAAATGGAGGGAACGAAGCCACAATGAAAGCCTGCTATCTCTAGCCAAAGGACCAGGAAAGGGGCAGCCTAGCAAGGCAGAAAACTTACAAAAACTGCTTTACCCTAGTCAAACACAGAAAACCTGTGATGCCACACCTACCCATGGCCAAGTGAGGAGCCCAGTCTTCCACTTACCAGGCTTTAATGAAGCATCCCAACCTACCCACTGGGGTGGCGTTAGAAAAGGTAAATTAGGAATAGGAACTTTCATCCATGCTGAGTAATAACAAACCACACCTCCATCCCACAATGTCAGTGACGATCAAATGAAGAGCCTGGACTTCCACCTACAAACCCAGTAATAAAGAAGAATCCCTCCATATTATGCTAAGTTAAATAAATCAAACAGAGAAAGAAAACTGCTGTATGATAACACTTACACATGAAATCTAAAACATACAACAAACTAGTGAATATAACAAAAAAGTAACAGATTCACAGATGCAGAGAACAAATTGGTGGTTATCAGTGGGGATAGAGAAGGGGGAGGGGCATGATAGGAGTAGGGGATTAAGCAGTACAAACTACTATGTATAAAATAAGCTACAAGTATATAGTATACAACACAGAGAATATAGCCAGTATTTTACAATAATCATAAATGGAGCATAACCTTTAAAAATTGTGAATCACTATACTGTACACCTGTAACATATCATATTGTAAATCAATTATACCTTGAGAGAGAGCGAGAGAAAGAAAGGAAGGAAGAGAGAAAAGAAAGAAAGAAGCAACCCTCAAACTCCCCAGTGGGTAGCATCAGAATCAGGACTTTCACTATCGCTCAGTGGTAAAAAGCCACTGCTGTGTCAGTGGACATCATGTGGGGAGCAGAAACTCCTACCCCCACCCAGGAAGAACATGGAGCCCCAAACCCCACCCTGGGTGTCAAAAGACTGCGTGGGGAACGTGGACTTCTATCTCCACCTAATATTTCTTCCTTTGCCAGAACGGTGTCAGAGAAAGCCAGCTAAAACACATATTAGATAAGATCCAATACCTTATAAAGTAACACAAAAATGTCCAGGTTTCAAATGAACATCACGCATCATACTAAGAACCAAGAATTTCTCTCAGTGAAAAAAGACAATGAATGAATAGATGCCAACACTAAGATAGGAGATATGTTAGAATTATCTAACAGAAGTTTCAAAGCAGCCATGATAAAAATGCCTCAACAGGTAGTTATGAACATACTAGAAACAAATAAAACAATATAGAAAAACTCAACAAATAGAAAATATAAAGAACCAAATGGAAATTTTAGACATGAAAAACACAGTAACTCAAATAAGCAGCTCAGTGGATGAGCTAAGTAGAAGAATGGAACTGACAGAGGAAAGAATCAGTAAACACGAACACAGAACAACAGAAACTACCTACTCTGAACGATACAGAAAGAACAGACTGGGAAAGAAAAATGAACAGAGCCTCAGGGACCTTCAGGACTTTAACAAAATATCTAAACACATGCTATCAGAATCCCAGAAGGAGAGGAGAGAGAAGGCTGGGTTGAAAGTATAATAAGAAATGAAGGCTGAAATTTTCCCAAATTTGGCAAAAGATATGATTCTATAGATTCAAGAAGCACAGCAAACACAAGCCACTGCAATGAGAAGTCCGCACACCACAACAAAGAGTAGCCCCCACTCACCACAACTAGAGAAAGCCCGTGCGCAGCAACGAAGAACCAACGCAGCCATAAATAAATAAATTAATTAATTAAAAAAAAAAAGTTTTGGGACACAGCTAAAGCAGTGTTGAAAGGGAAATTTACAGTAATACAATATCAGAAGCAAAAACAAGGATATCAACCCTGCAGACATCAAAAGGATAACAAGGGAATACTATAAATAACTTCACACATAAATTTGACAACTTTGGAAAAATGGACCAATTCCTCAGAAGAAGTGAACTACCACAACCCACCCAATATAAAATAATTGGAATAGCACTATACTTATTAAGGAAATTAAATTTGCAATTTTAAAACTCCCAGAAAAGAAATCTCCAGGCCAAGATAGTTTCACTGATGGATTCTACACTAAGTAAGAATTTACATCAATTCTACACAATCTCTTCCGAATCTTCTGACACCAAAACCAAACAAAGGTGGTACAAAAACAGAAGATTACAAACCGACATATCTCATGAACACATGTAAAAATCCTGAACAAAAATTCAGCAAAATATAAAAATAAGCATCATGACCAAACGGAGTTTATTCCAGAGATACAAAGATGACTCAGTATTGGAAAATCTACCAGTATAATCCACTATATTAATAAGCTGAAGAAAAAATTCACATGATCATTATCAATCTGACACAGAAAAAGCTACTGACAAAAATCAACACTCATTCAAGATAAAAAGCGGGAATCAGTAAATCAGAAATAGAAGAGGAAAAAAAAAAAAGAAAGAAATAGAGGGGAACTTCCTTGACTTGATAAAAAGGATATACCAAAAACCTACAGCTAACATCAAACTGAATGCTTTTCCCCTAAGATCAGAAATGAGGCAAGGATGTCAGCTCTGATCACTCTTATTCAACATGTTGCTAGAAGTTATAGCCAGTGAAATAAGGCAAAAAAAGGGAATAAAGGATACAGATCAGTAAGGAGTAAGTAAAAATGTCCCTATCTGCATATGACATGATTCTCTATGTAGAAAAATACAAGGACTCCCAAAAGAAAAAAAAAAGCCTAGAAATATTAAGCGAAGTCAGTAAGGTCAGTATACAAAAATCCAATGTATTTTTATATACCAGCAATAAAATGTGAACACCAAAATTAAAAATATAATGATGCTTATAATTCCTCAAAAAATAAAAGGATTAGGTGTATATCTAACAAAACAAAACATGCTGATAACTACACAACACTGATGAAATAAAGTAAAGAAGATCTAAGTAAATGGACAGACATACCACATCCACAGACTGGAAATGTCAGCATAGTAAAGACGTCAATTCTCCCCAAACTGAGATACAGGTTTAACAAAATTTCTATCAAAATCCCAACAAGATTTTTTTGTACATACAGACAAGAATATTCTGTAATTTATATGGAAAGACAAAGGAACCAGAGTAGAAAAAAACAATTTTGAAAAAGAATAAGTGGACTCACTCTACCTGATATCAAGATTTATTACATAGCTACAATAACAAAGACCAACCATGTTGTGGGACAGATACATACCTTAACAGAACAGAATAGGGGACCCAGAGATAGACCCACACAAATACACCCAAGTGATTTTTTTTACAATAGTGCAAAAGCAATTAATGAAGGAAAGATAGCCTTTTAAACAAATGGTGCTAGAGCAACTGGACATCCACAGACAGAAAAACTAAACCTGATGTTATACAAAAATTAACATAAAATGGATCACATACCTAAGTGTAGAACTGTAAAACTTGTAGGAAAAAAAATAGAAAATCTTTAGGATCAAGGGCTATGCAAAGAGATCTTATACTTGACAGCAAAAGCACAATCCATAAAAGGAAAAATTGGACTTCACCAAAATTTAAAACTTTTGCTCTGTGAAAGACCCTGTTAAGGGGATGAAAAGACAAGCTTCAAACTGGCAGGAAATGTTGGAAATATACATCCGAAAAAGACCTAATATCTAGAATATATAAAGAACAAAACAACAATATAAAAACAAAGAACACAATAGAAAATGAACAAAAGACACAAAGAGATATTTTCCAAAGGGGATATATACAGATGGTAAATAAACACATGGAGAGAAGTTTAAGACCTTTAGGCATTAGGGAAACGCAAATTAAAACTACAATGAGATATCATTATACTCATCATTACCGTATGGCTAAAATGAAAAATAGTGAAACACCAAATGCTGGCAACAATGCGGAGCAACTGGAACTCAATACACTGCTGGTGGAAATGTAAACTGGTCAGTCACTCTGGAAAACTATTTGGCAATTTCTTACAAAACTAAACATGCAAATACCTTATGACCCAGTAACTGTAGTTCTGGGCATTTATTCCAGAGAAATAAAGACTTGTGTTCACACGCATGCTCTACACACTAATGTTTACAGCAGCTCTATTCATAATATCCAGAAACTGGAAACAACCCAAATGTCCTTTAATGGATGAGTAGTTAAACAAATTGTGGTCCATCCATACCATGGAATACTAGTCAGCAATAAAAAGGAACAAATTATTAATATACACAACAAAGTGAATGAATATCTAGAGACTTATGATGAGTGAAAAAGCCAATTCCTACTATATAATTCAATATATGTAACATTCTTGAAATGACAAAATAATAGAAGTGATAACTAGTAGTTGTCAGGGATTAAGGAGGAGGTGGGGGCACGAGGGAAGTGGGCTTGGCTATAAAAGGGAACCATGATCCTTAGTGATGGAAATGTTCTGTACCTTGACTGTATCGATATCAATATCCTGGCTGTGAGATTGAACTACAGTGTCACCACTGGGGGAAACTGGGTAAGGGTACATAGGATGCCTCTGTGTGATTTCTTACAACTGCAAGTAAATCTAAAATTACCTCAAAATAAAGTTTAGCTTCAAAAAAAGCAAAATAAAGATATTTCAGACCAAGAATAAAAAACAAACAAATAAATAAAACAAAAACCAAAAAACAGAGTTTGGGGGCTTCCCTGGTGTCGCAGTGGTTAAGAATCCGCCTGCCAATGCAGGGGACATGGGTTCAATCCCTGGTATGGGAAGATCCCACATGCCATGGAGCAACTAAGCCCGGGTGCCACAACTACTGAGCCTGCGCTCTAGAGCCCGCGAGCCACAACTACTGAGCCTGTGTGCCACAACTACTGAAGCCCACGCACCTAGAGCCCATGCTCCGCAACGAGAGGCCACCACAATGAGAAGCCCGTGCACCACAAGGAAGAGTAGCCCCTGCTCGCCGCAACTAAAGCCCGCACCCAGCAATGAAGACCCAACGCAGCCAAAAATAAATAAATAAATAAATTTATTTTAAAAACCAACCAAACAAACAAACAAAAAAACAGAGTTTGTCACCAGCAAGAAAAGTTAAGGGAATTCCTCCAGGCATATGAAAAAATACCAGATGGATGTCTGGATCTACACAAAGGAATTAAAAGCAGTAGAAATGATAAAAGAGTAAGTAGATATAAAAGACTGGTAAAGAAACCTTAACAAACTACTTAAAATAAAACTTTTAAATTTTATTTAAAGCAAAATAATACAATATATTATGTGGATACAAATTAAGTAAAAATAAAATGTTTGACAACGGTAGCACAAATGCCTAGAGAGAGACCATGAATATTGTCATAAAGTCCTTCTATTACACAAGAAATGTAGTAGTATCTCAATGTAAGCTATGGTAAGTTAAAAATGTATGCTAAATCCTAAAGCAACCACTAAAAAGAGAAAACAAAGTTAGAGAAAATCTGCCAATAAAGGAGAGGAAATATAAAATTACTCATTCCAAAAGAAGGCAGAAAACGATGAAAAAGGGAACAAAGAATACAGGACAATTAGAAAACAAATAGCAAGATGGTAAATGTAAAACCAATCGTATCAATACTCTCATTAATTATAAATGGTTTATATTTTAAAAGGCAAAGACTGTAAGACTGGATTAAAAACCAAGAACAAACTATAGGCTTTTTACAAGAAATCCACTTTAAATATAAACACAAATAGGTTAAAAGTTAAAAGATGGAAAAAGATATACCATGCTAACATTAATAAGAAAACTGGAGTGGCTCTATTTCAGACAAAGCAGATTTCAGAGCAAAGCATATTATTTGGGATAAAGAGGGTCATTTCATAAGTTATAAATAGGTCAGTTCACCAAGAAGTCATTAATAACCATAAGTGACAGAGTTTCACAATACATGAAGCAAAACTGATAGAACAGAATGAAGAAACAAATTCAAAACTTTATTTTATTTCAACATACCTCTCTCAAAATTTGATAGAACAAGTAGACAGAAAAGCAGTAAAAGGACATAAAGGACAACCTCAACAACATTATCAAGTAACTAAACATAATCAGCATTTATAGAAACTCCAACCAACACAGCAGAATACACATCCTTATTAAGTACACGTGGAATATTTAACAAGCTACACCACGTTCTGGTGCATAAAACAAGTCTCAAGTTTCAAAGGATTCAAACAATAAAAGTATCTTCTCTGACCACAATGGAATTAAAGTAGTAATCAGTAACAGGACAATTTCCGAAAAATCCCCAATCATCTCACAATTAAAAACATGCCTCTAAGTAATCACAAGGGCAGTCAATCAAGTAATTGTATTAAAAAAAAAAAAAAACTACTAGAATTAAGGAGCTTAGCAAAGTTGTAGGATACAAGATCAATAAACAAAGTTCAACTGCATTTCTATATTCTAGCAATGAACAATCAAAAATTGAAATTAAAAAACTATTACCATTTATAATAGCTTTCAAAAATATGAAATACTTAGGGATAAATTGGATTAAAAAATGTATACATTGTACTTGTATACTGAAAACTATGCAACACAGCTAAGAAAAACTGAAGATAACCTAAATAAATACCTAGTTTGTGGGTCAGAAGACAATACTGTTTGGATGTCATTCATCCCAAACTGATTTACAGACTGAACACAATCCTAATCAAAATCTCAGGAAGCTTTTTTGTAGAAATTGACAAACTGATTTCAAAATTCATTTGGAAATGCAAAGGACCAAGAATGGCCAAAACAACTTTGAAAAAGGAGAATAAAGTTGGAAAAGTTACCTGACTTCAAAACTTTTAAATATATAATAACAAGGCACTGTGTTATGGTGTCAAGACAGATAGTGAGTGGATCAGTGTAACAAAACAGAGTCCAGAAATAGATCCATATGCATATGATCAATTGATTTTTGACAAAGGTACAAAAATAATTCAGTAGAGAAAGGGCTATCTTTTGAACAAATAGTGCTGGAACAACTGGATATCCATATTGAAAAACATGAACTTTAATCCATTCTTCACAAGACAAATAAAAATTAACTCAAAATGTATCACTGACCTAAATATAAAAACTAAAAGTATAAAACTGCTAAAAAATAAAGGGAAAGTCTTTGCAACCTCTGGTTAGGCAGATTTCTTAAATACAACACCTAAAGCACAGATGATAAAAATGGAAAAATAATGCAGTAGTATTCTTCAAAACTAAAAACACGATATTTGAAAGACAGTGTGAGGAGACTATTTTCTCCAGACTGGGAAACATTTGCAAATTACATATCTGATAAAGGGCTTCTATCCAGAATACATAAAGAACTCTCAAAACTCAACGATAAGAAAACTACCCAATTTTAAATCAGGCAAAAGATATGAGCAGGCGCTTGAACAAGGCAAATACACAGATGGCAAAGAACCATATGGAGAGATGTTCAACATCATTATTCATTACGGAAATGCAAATTAAAACCACAGTAAGATATTATTATACTACACACCTATTAGAGTGGCTAAAATTGGAAAGACTGACCACACCAAGTATTAGGGTAGATAGGGAGCAAATGGAAGTTTCATTCACTGCTGGTGGGAATGTAAAATATCACAATCCCTTTGGGAGACAGTTTGGAAGTAACTTAAAGTTAAGCGCACACATACTATATGACCAAGCCATTCCTCTCCTAGATATTTACCCACAAGAAATGAAAACATGTCCTTACAAAGACTTCAAGGTAGCTTAATTTGTTGTTTTGTTTTGTTTTGTTTTTTGGCTGCGTTGGGTCTTCATTGATGCATTCAGGCTTTCTCTAGTTGTGGCAAGCGGGGGCTACTCGTCGTTGCGGTGCACGGGCTTCTCATTGTGGTGGCTTCTCTCGTTGCAGAGCACTAGGCACGCGGGCTTCGGCAGTTGCAGCACGTGGGCTCAGTAGTTGTGGCTCATGGACTCTAGAGCGCAGACTCAGTAGTTGTGACGCACAGGCTTAGCTGCTCCATGGCATGTGGGATCTTCCCAGACCAGGGATTGAACCGGTGTCCCCTGCATTGGCAGGTGGATTCTTAACCACTGTGCCACCAGGGAAGTCCCCATAGTAGCTTAATTTGTGATGGCCCAAAATGGGAAACCACCCAAATGTCCATCAATAGTTGAATGGAGAACCAAACTGTGGTACATCTATCCATACAATGGAATACTACTCGGCAATAAAAATTAACTATTGATACATGCAACAACATGGAATAATGCTGAAATAATTGTGCTGAGTGAAAGAAGCCAGGCAATATAAAAATATATACTGTGTAATTCCACATATAAGACATTCTAGAAAATACAAACTAATCTGTAGTAAACAGAAAGCATATCAGTGGTTGCCTGGGGTGGAGGGGATGAGGGACAGGAAAGGGTGGGAGGGACTGATTTCAAAGGAGCACTGAGACTCTTTAGGGGGGGTGATGAATATGTCCATGATGTAGACTGTGGTGATCGTTTCATGGGTATACACAAATGTCAAAATGCATCAAATTTTCTATTTTAAACGTGCAATTTATTGTTTATCAACAACACCTCAATAAAGCTGAGAAAACAGAGAGAAAGAGAAAACTACCCATGGCCTATAAAAGACAGGCACCTAATTCTGGACACCCCGAGCATCTGCATTTTTGTCTCCATCCTCTCTCTCTCTGTCCAGGTGCCGGTGCTGGGTTTTCATCCACATCCTACTTTCATTAAGTGCAAAAGTGAGAGGAAAGCTGTCTGTGGGGAATGAATTATGGACTTAAAAAAGAAGAAAATGAGGGCAAACAGAATCTTCCTGCTGTAATTTGAAACCCTGGCATAAGAAACACCTCTTGATGGTGAGATTCTAGATGATTTTCTTTTGGTTACCTTAAAATTTTCTGTACTTCCCAAATTCTTTAAAACCATTATTTTGCTCTTTGGGGGAATAAAGTTTTAAAAGAGTGAGTCTAAATTCTCCATTAAGTAAAAAACTATTCAGGAATTCCCTGGTGGTCCAGTGGTTAGGACTCGGCACCTTCACTGCCGAGGGCCCAGGTTCAATCCCTGGTCGGGGGGCTTCCCTGGTGGTCCAGTGGCTAAGGCTCCACGCTCCCAATGCAGGGGGCCCCGTCTGATTCCAGGTCAGGGAACTAGATCCCACATTCATGCTGCAACTAAGAGTTCGCATGCTGCAACTAAAGATCCCACATGCCACAACTAAAGAACCCGCATGCCACAATGAAGATCAAAGATCCCGCGTGCTGCAACGAAGACCTGGCACGGCCAAATAAATAAATAAATCCCTGGTGGGGGAACTAAGATCCCACAAGCCGCAAAAAAAAAAACCAAAAAAGTAAAGAGCTATTCAAAAAGAAACCAAGGGGCTTTTTTTTCACCCTAATAATGAAGGACTAGCACCCTAACATACACACACAAACATTAATGTAGATCAAAGAACAAGGAGATTTCATTTACAAAGGGTGAAGAGTATGTACAATACTATATGCAGAAGGTCAAAACCTCAAAAAGCGGGTATGTTCTAAATTCTGAATTTCACTAGTTGACCAGAGTTGGCTCTCACCTAATTAAAGACATAATGTGTGTTAACTAACTTCCTGCCCTCTGGGTTGAAAACCGAGCTCTCACACACTAAAGGGAAAGTCTTGCATGAATTTCCAGGAGGTGAGGACCAGTGACAAGAGGCTCCTCTCCACTAATGCTTAAAGCCTGTAAATGAATCAAGCGTTCAACACAGGATGGATGCCAGGAGAAGTGGGATTCTTAACCCTGCTTGTCCCAAGCTGTTGGCAGTAGACATTTATGTCACATTTTTTAGCAAGTGTAGAAAGCCAGCAGAGGCTTCAGAAATGCCAAATGCTGATTAAAAAATATGTTTCTTTTTAAATAATTCTACAGGTCAAATTATGTGCAAAATGTTTTTTATGCGACCTGAATGTAAATCTTTAAGAGTCTTCCTCCGTGATTTTTAAAAGAAGAAACCAACTCATTAGTGATGATCAAATTCTTGGCTTAAATCTTCACTTTCATTTCAGAGAAAAAAAATGAAAGGAGGTTAGCATATACCATAACACTACACACATAACATAATACAGAACACTTACATGTCTTGGAGTGTTCGTGTGATAGCATGTAGTTAGCGAGAGGTGGTGTGTAAGTTAAACACTGCAGTGCTGCGTTGGCAAAACAGGTATTGCCCAAATTCTGGAGCCCAGCTCCTACTCTATGAGTTTGCTGCCACTTAAGACAAATCTTCTCAGATGGAAAGAGAATTTTTTGTGGAGGAGCAATGCCATCACCTAGGGCTAGAAAAATAAACAAATATTTAAAAAGAAAGCTTTGTATACTTCCGAAGCTGAATAAATAGCATCACATCAAACCTGAATCTGATCAAGATTCTTATGACCAGCTAACCAGAAATACAGGGGAGAAAGGGACATTTTAAAAGAAAGAGCCCAGAATGTGGGAAACTCTATATGATTTGGTTTCTTTGATAAACAAACTGCAAGGACAAAAAAAGGCGGGGGGGGGGGGGGCAGCATTTAAAAGATTAAAAAAAACTTAAAAGATATTCACCAAATGCAAAACATAGGCCTTGTTTGGAGGTTGATTTCAACAGCCAACTATTAAAAAAAAATTATACGACAACCAGGGAAATCTGCACATTGACTGGATTTTTAATATAAAAAGCTTTTAATTTTCAGACATGAATTCTTTAAATATACACACTGAACTATTTATAGATGAAGTATAAAGTCCTGGATTTGCCTTAAAATGATGGGGAGTAGGGAGAGGAGTAAGTGGGTGGAGGTATAATAGGCCAGGAGCTGATAAACATCAAACCTGGCTGAGGGGCACGTGAATCTTCATTACAATTATTCTCTCTTCTGCACCTACTTAAAATTTTTCATTAAAATAGTTTTAAAAATAAATAGACTACAACACAATAAAAGTGCAGGAAAGTTGATTCCCTGTAATATGTGCTACGGATGTTCGTATTCTGTACCCCCACCAGCACATCATCCTCACCATCATCTCACCTACTCAGTCCTCACTAGCTGTCAGATACTCTCAATTCTAAAGGTTGGTAGTGATGTCATCCCAAATTTACCAGCAGGGAAACAGGCTGTTAGGCGTCACTATACATACTCATAAGTATAGTCTACATGGTCTAAAAATTTCTTATCTATTTTTAAAACTTAGAAACAGATTGCTAATGATACTCAGGTGAGGCTCAAAAACAATTTATTTAGGAAAGGTCAAAAATCATCCACAGCAAGACTGTTTTTTCAAAAGTTTGGCAGTTCCTCAGTACTACCAAAGATTGAGATGCCCAATAGATGGTTCTCTATTTTAACAGCAATATTGAGTGTTTAAGCAAAAAGGCAGGCTCCAGCTTCGTGAAGGGACAGCAAAATCAGGAAAGGAGAAATGGATGTTCAAAGAGTGTGACGAGGGCCCCCAAAAAGGGCCAGGTGGGGTGATACAAACTAAATCTTGAGGAACAGAGAGGAGCTCCAGCAAGGTGACAGGAGGCTGGAGTCTGTGAGAGGATGTCCTGTGGGAATGCCCTGCTTATAAATAAAGGTCTTTAAACCTCTCTGTGTAACATTCAGTTATGTTGTTTGATTTGTGATGTAAATGTCCCCTCACCCAAAACACCATCAGCAAATCATACCACCCACCTCCACATCACAATATCACATGCACTAGGAAGACTCAAAACAACGTGAGAGCCAAATTATTCTAAACCAAACAATGTTCTGAGTAGGAACTAATCCCTTAAGGTTTCAAAGCTTCCAAATCCAAGTCTCAGGAGTACCAACTAAAGTGTCAATGTCTTACTTATCAGGATGGGTTTTAACAAATATAACCACATTAACCTGGCTTTATACATAATGTGACATTTACATGATCTGCTCGCTTTCAAAGAGCTTTATTTCTACAGACGATTTCAACTGGCAAAAACTAAACAAACAAAAAACAAAAACAAAGTTGGGTGGAGCTCATTTGTCAAAAGACAACCATTTTTAAAAACATCTTAGGGCTTCCCTGGTGGCGCAGTGGTTGAGAGTCCGCCTGCCGATGCAGGGGACACGGGTTCGTGCCCCGGTCCAGGAAGATCCCACATGCCGCGGAGTGGCTGGGCCCGTGAGCCATGGCCGCTGAGCCTGCGCGTCCGGAGCCTGTGCTCCGCAATGGGAGAGGCGACAACAGTGAGAGGCCCGCATACCGCAAAAAAAAACAAAAAAAACCAAACATCTTAAAAAATATATATTTAAATTTTTAAAAGGTAGACATTTATTTAGGGCACTATAGTTAACTGACAAGTTAATGAAATGCTTGCCCATCTCAATTCTCACCAAGACAAAGTTTATCCTTCAAAAAATTAGGAATTCAACTACAAATAAATTCATAGTAACTAAAAATAATCTTACCTTGCTATGATACATGTTAATCATGAACAAGCAGCAGAGGAAAATGAAGCCTATCAAATAATGTAACTCTGCTGGCCATTCAGGTGGCAGTGTATCTTGCAAAATAAGCCCCTCTCTGAAACTACCAACCAACTGACAGCATTTATACAGGAGTTTCTTGTAGTGATTCTTTTAGAAAGTAGTACCTTGATCCTTTTGTGGTGATGGTTTTGATTTTTCAGGTACAGATGAACTTGAATAAACTACAGCACCAGGTACTGGTCCTAAAGAAAGCGTGTGATTTGAAACATCATTTAACGGAGACACAGCACCCCAGCTGGCAGAACCTGCATCCATGTCTCCAGGTGAGGCTGCCTCAGAACTGCCAGGCTGGTTCTGACAGATTGATGGGTCTGAAGATTCAGAAGCTTTGTCAGCTGTGTTCATTGTTCACCTTTGTAAAAGATGAGAAAAGCATACATTTGTTTCATAAGGTAAGAAAAGTAATCTACTTATTCTACCATTAGATCTTTGAAAACAATTAAAAACAGCTAGGTTAATTTTCCAACAAATCACCCCAATACAAAAGCAACACTATTTTTTAACTTTGTAATAATTTCCTTGGGATATTTACTGTTGTGCTAATCTGAACATGCCAACAATTTTTAATTATAAAATCTTCAATGAAGTATTTGACTAGATCTTGTCATCCTATTTCATGCCCTCTGAAAATCTGATATTTCGTTTTATAATCAGGTACCTCAATTTCCAACTCTATACGTTCACCAAGTACCTATATTTTTTCTCTCTCTTGCTTAAATTAAACCTAGAATGTGAACTGCACTAACATATTTGGCTCAATTTTCAATTCATATATAATTCCTCAAGGAAAAGTCTCAACTACATGAAAAGAAAATCTAGCTTTAATTTGAAGCTTAAAGTCCAAAATGACATTGTTTGAAATATATTACTTTTTTTTTTAAATATAGAAAGTCTCACTTTTGAAACACATTTTGAAGAGGCTCATTTATTTTACATATATGATTTTTTAAAATGAAGTCCAGGGCTTCCCTGGTGGCACAGTGGTTGAGAGTCCGCCTGCCAATGCAGGGGACACGGGTTCGTGCCCCGGTCCGGGAAGATCACACATGCCGCGGAGCAGCTGGGCCCGTGAGCCATGGCCGCTGAGCCTGCACGTCCGGAGCCTGTGC
>RJWK010055275.1:0-14774 GCA_004363435.1 Platanista minor
CGGGGCGGGGGTGGGGGGGCACCTTCCACAGCCCTGCTTTCCTCTCCGCATCCACTGTCTGTCCATCCAACCACCTGCTCATCTGCCCACCCATCTGTCTATCCATCCATCCATCCTTCTACCTGTCCATCCATCCATCCACCCATCCATCCCTTCCTCTCTCCCTCCCTCCTTTAAACAACTGCTTATTGGGGATGGGCCAGACCCTGTGCTCAATTCAGGGAAAATGGGAAACACTCATCCTCCAAGGACTCACTGCTTATCAAAGGAAACCACAAAGAAGCTTGTGGTCACAACATCATGGAAGGTTGTCCCAATGAGAGAAGCCCAGGGTTTTCTGAAAACCCAAAGGAGAAGCTTCCAGAGGGATCAGAGAAGCCCTCCCAGAGGTAATGACACCTAAAGTGAGACCTGAAGGAGGAATTTCAGGGATCAGTCAATAGAAGGTATGAGGGGGAAAGCAGCCCAGAGAGGGAACAGCATAGACTAAGGCCCAGAGGACAGATCTGTGGCAGCAGAAGAACTGAGAGTCCTGTGTGGTTCCCATGCTGGGTTTGAGGTGGGAAGGTGAATGGGAGTGCAAACAGGTAGCCGGGGGACTGTAGGACATATAGAGTTGGGACTCTGAGTGCTGCCAAGCCAGAGAGCCCAGGGCATCTACTTCAGCTCCTCCAGGGCCTACCGGCACCTCTCCCCAAATAGTCCCCCGAGGGAGGGGCCCCAGGCTGCTAGGGTCCGTGGGGCTGAGTGCAGAGGGCTCACTTTTCTTAGAGCACCCGTCAGAGCACAAGCAATTCAGGGGTGAGAGGGGAGGGACGGAAGAGGGGTCTTCATGGCCTTATCAAACACCCAACGCAGAGCCCTGGGCTCAGGAAGTGATGAGGACACAGGCCCTGCCCCCAGGAGCCCCAGTCTGGTACAGGAGGTGACGAGTGGGCCGATCATGACGGTGAAATGTGGAAATGGGTGGCCTCATCTGGGGACGTCCCTCCACAAACACACATCGAGCCCCTGCTCCAAGTCAGGTGAGCAGGGGCCTGGGATACACAACCAGGCAGCCGCTGTGGGTCCCAGGCAGCCCCAGCCTCCGGATGCAGGCGGCTCTGCCTCCAGGCTCCTTCACCCCGGAAGTGGGCTTCTCACCATTTTCCAGAATGAAAGGATCAACGTGGCCAGAGCAGCCGTGGATGGCCTGGCCAGGAGCCTCGCATCAGCATGCTGAGGTCCCTGCCAGCACCGTGGACCCTCGTCCCCCCGGCTGACCCGCCCTCCCCACCCCAACAGGCCCTCCAGGAGCGCCGGGCTCGCTGCGAGACGCAGAACATAGACCCCGTGGTCTGGACCAACCAGCGGGTGCTCAAGTGGGTGCGAGATATTGACCTGAAGGTGAGGGGAGATGGCGGGGCTGGGGGTGACTCTTGGGCAAATCCCGCGCACGTCTGTGTGTGTGCAAATCAATATCCATTTTTGCGTGGGCTGAGGCATCGTTGCCCAGGCTGCCACGAATAACCTGCCTCCTGTCACTCAAGAGGAGGGAACTACTCCCCACTCCTGCCGTCCCCCCAGCAGCACCCCCATCTCATGGGGCGGGAGGGAATGCTGAGCCATTCTCGCTCTCTGAAGCCAGGGTGGGATTGAATCCACATGCATCTTCTCTCTCCCTCGACAAGCATTTATGGGCTGCCTGCCTAGGTATGGGTATGTCAGTGACAAAATAGTCCAGTCGCTGCTCTCATGGCCCTAAAAGAGTGGGGTGGGGTTCCCTCTCAGTATTAAATGAACTGGTCCCCGGAGGTCAAACCCTTGCTGTTGGGGGCATATCTCCAGTGGAGGTGGGGCCCCCTCAGGCCAGCAGGGTGGCTCACCAGCCTCGTGTCTTGCCCTCAGGAGTACGCAGACAACCTGACCAACAGTGGTGTCCACGGCGCTGTGCTGGTGCTGGAACCCACGTTCAACGCTGAGGCCATGGCCACGGCCCTGGGCATCCCCAGCGGGAAGCACATTCTCCGGAGGCACCTGGCGGA
The DNA here is from genome assembly GCA_004363435.1 of Platanista minor. Taxonomy (NCBI): domain Eukaryota; kingdom Metazoa; phylum Chordata; class Mammalia; order Artiodactyla; family Platanistidae; genus Platanista; species Platanista minor. The sequence goes on from RJWK010055275.1 coordinate 2,025, forward strand.
GGAGATGAGTGCCATCTTCCACCCGGCCAAGTGAGTGTGGGCTGCTGGCTGCAGCTCGCAGCTTTTGGAAGCGGATGGTCCTGGCCCATCCTTCCTGGATCCCACCTGTTCCTTTGCAGCACAGCAGTCTCCTTTGGCAGATGCAGAACCTGAGGCTCAGAGAAGTGCGGTGCTTTAGCCTGAACGTCATAGAGTAGAAAGAGGTGGAGGAGCAGTCAGGTTTTGAATAAAGTGTGTGGTTAAAACGGGCATTTAGAGAAGGGAGAGTGACCAGCGTGTATGAGGAAGGCCATGTGAGGGTGGGGTTTGAACTGGGGAGGATTCACACTGGCCTAAGCGGTTGAGATGGCTGTTCCAGGCAGGGCTGACTATGGGGACGAAGGTTTGGAGACAGGGATGGGCGTCTTAGTGGTTCTTACCATCTAGGTGAGCAGACCATGTCAGCCCACCTACCCCAGTCTCCTCATCTGAAAAGTGGCCCGAGAATAAACACTTGAACAGAGGAACTCCCAATGGACTCTCTCCTTAAAATGATTGTGGTTAGGGTTAGATGACCATTTATTGAGCACATGCCATGGGCACTAATTCTATCCTCATGACGATGCTAAGAAATTAGTTTCACTACCCCTCCTTTATAGATGGAGAAGATTGTTTGAAGGAGCCAAGGTACTTGCCTAAGGTCAAACAGCTAGTAAATGGCAGAGCCCAGATTTGTCCTTTATTCTATTAATGTGATATATTATGTGATTGATTTTCAGATGTTGAACCAACCTTGCATTCCTAGGATAAATCCCAATTGGTCATGGTGTATAATCTTTTTATATGTTGCTGGATTTGGTTTGCTAGTATTTTGCTGAGGAATTTTGCATCAATATTTACAAGGGATATTGGTCTGTAGTTTTCTTTTCTTGTGATAGTTTTGTCTGGTTTTGGTATCAGAGTAAAATTGGCCTCATAGAATGAGTTGGGACGTTTTCCCTCATCTTCTGTTTTGGGGAAGAGTTTGTGAAGGATTGCTGTTCATTATTCTTTAAACATTTGGTAGAGTTCACCAGTGAAGCCATCTGGTCCTGGGCTTTTCTTTGTGGGAAGTTTATTATTATTATTACTAATCCAAACTCTTTACTCATTGTAGGTCTATCTATTTAGATTTTCTGTCTCTTCTTGAGTCAGTTTCAGTAGCTTATATCTTTTTTTAGGTTCTTCCTTTTTAAAACAATTTTTTAATTGAAGTATAGTTGTTTTACAATATCGAGTTAGTTTCAGGTGTACACCACAGCGATTCATTTCTCTCTCTCTCTCTGTATATATATATACACATACATATGTGTGTGTGTGTATATCTATATCTATATGTTCATTCTCTTTCAGATTCTTTTCCCTCATAGATTATTATAAAAAATTGAGTACAGTTCCCTGTGCTATACAGTAGGTCCTTGTTGGTTATCTATTTTATATATAGTAGTGTATATAGTTTATATCTTTCTAAGAATTTGTCCTTTTCCTCTAAGTTAGCTATTTTGTTAGCATACAATTGATCATATAATCATTTCCTTGTAATCCCTCTTATTTGTGTAGAGTTCTCCCCTCTTTCGTTCCTAGTTTTACTAATTTGAGTCATCACCCTTTTTAACTCTTGGTCAGTCTAGCTAAAGGTTAGCTCATTTTGTCAACAGATGCCAGATTTAAACCTGAGGCTCTCTGCGCCAGGCCTGAGTGCTCAACCCCCAAACCACATGGGGCCTCAGGGAGCAGCTGAGCCACACCCCATGTTATTGCAGGTGGGAGAAAACTGGGCATCTGTCGCAGGGTCCAGGTGCCCTGGACTGCCCTCCCCCGTTGGCGCGCTGATACCCAAGCAGTTCTCATAGACCCTGCAGCAGAATCATGGGTGCTCTTGTAGTATGCAGATACGTCATCCCCAACTCGGACCTCCAGGACCAGAATTTGCTGGCAGAGCCCGGGAGTCTACATTTGCAGCATTTCGTGCACGCTGAGGTGGTTTTGACAAGAACCCTATTCCATGAGCCGTGAATCAACAGGTGCAGGAAAAAGGCTTTTTCCTCCTCAGAATTTTCCACCTCGCTTTACCTTCCTTCTGGGGCCATGTGGTCTGTAACAGTCTTAAGATCTTCCGAGCCCTGGAGGGGCCGCTCTAGCTAAACGTTAGCCGTGTGACTAACATTTGTGTGGCTGACTAAGCCCTTGAGCGCCCCCATGAGGTGGGAGGTATGTTGAGGACTGTCTAGGATTAGTGGGTGAGCACTAGGGAAGTTTCAACGAGGCACAGATAGGGTGGGTTCTTAGGTTGTCGGGAGGTCAGAGACTCCTTCAGGAACCAGATGAAAGCAGTCCTCCTGATGTCAGGACAAGGAAGAGGGAAGTGGACTCAGTCCAGGCTCCTCATCTTACCTCTGAGGAACCTGAGGCTGCTCAGCCAGGGAACCAAGAGGCAATACCAGTACCAGACCCCAAACCTGTCTCCCTGTTAGGACCTTTCTCCTTGATGCTGCTTTTTTCCTCATATTGGTCATTGCTTATGAGTCACGGTCTCCACGTGGGATGTGGGATTTGGGACCCTCGCGGCGCGTTGCTGAGACCCTGCCATGGGCCAAGGGGCCAGACTTTCAGTTAGCTGGGGGAAGACGGAACTCCATGAGTTTCTAAGGAATTTTAGAGCCCACTGCTGTTGGTACAGGAGTCCCCAGCTAAGCCAAACACCAGCGAGGCAGCGATCCCCAGGCAGGTGGTGAGATGCTCGGGAGGCTCTGAGGGGTTTATATTAACCACGATCTCTGGGCTTTGCCCAGGGCATCGCTGCAGCGGCCCAGGCATCCCATCCTGTCTACTGCCTTCCTGCTCTTTTTCCTTCTCTGTCGCGGATTTCAGCTTTTCCAGAAAGAGAAAGGGCAGGGCAGGTCTTCTAGGGTGCGTCCTCCCACAACGCGTGGATTGGGTGGAGAGATTCCAGTTTGAGGAAACATCCCGAACCATCGAAATAGGCTTGAGAGGCCAACCCTGGGACTGAATCCCAGGCCGGGTGGAACAGAGTGATGGTCATAACAGCAACCCTTCACACTGATATCATATGTCATTGTCAACAAAGTGCTGTCACATCCCTAGTCTCATTTGCTCCTCCTCCCTGTGAGGGAAGCTGAGTGAGAAGGATTCGTTGCCTCCTTTTATGGATAAGGTGACAGGCTTCAGAGAGGTGCTGTGACCTGCTCAAGACTAGATGGGAGTTCGTGGCAGTGCTGGAATCTACCAGCAGGGACTCCTATGACCCTCCACCACACTAGGAAGCTTGGAGGTGGGGGCTGATGAGCACCTGGTTCCACTCTCCAGGAGACGGGACCCCTGATCACATCTGTGATCCCACATCACCCGGTAGATGTGATGCCTGTAGTCACAGGGGGGTAGTCAGCTGCTCAGAGCATCTTGGGAGATTATAGTCCCCATGTATTAATGGCCCGTGACCAGGAAGTCAGGGAACATCAGCACCCAACCCAACTCTAGGAAAGGCACATTTACCAAGAGTTTATAGGTTCCAATATGACATCGTGTTCTCCAGCCTCCTCTCATTGCCATGACAACCATGTGACCAAAGGGACTGAGGCAGAGCAGTTTCTGACATCATCTTGTGATGTCTACTTTGACACACACTGACTTCTAGCTTCTCCCGGTAAATCCCGGTCTCGCACCAACTCTGTCATAGGACCGTGCGTTAAAGATCCAGAGAAATAAATCAGTGGACCAAAAGGATGCAAGGAGTAGCCAAGCCGTTCCAAAGCATCACAGGAGCCAAAAAACAAAAAGCCTTAATGAAAATGTGTGACCGTCTCCAGCACTTGCCTGAAGGATGGTGTATCCTGTCACTAACAGAGGGTCGGGCACAAGGCGGATTCAGCCCGTAGTTCCTTTAGGGTCTCTCTGAATGTTAGGCCTGAGAAGAGTCCCCTTTAGGCCTCGGAAGCATCAGGCAAACATTGCATCTCTCTTGTAAATACTCCTCCCCATCCTGTGGCCTCGTGACCCATGGCCCCAAAGTGCCCCTTTCTGTTTCCAGGGATGAAGGAGTCAGCCGGCGTCTCCCAATTTTCCCGCCTCCTTCCCCCTCCAGACACAGTTATAAGGTGGGGCTATCAAGCTACCATAACCACTTGCTAAGCTCTGCCACGGGCCAGGCTCAGAACCTAGCACGTTGTTGCCACCTTCTAGAGGCGGGCGCGTGAGCCCCATTTCACAGATGAGAAAACTGAGGTACGGCAAGGCTGCATATCTTGCCTGGGGCCATAAGCTGATAAACCGAGGAGCTGGGATTCAAAGCAACGTCATGCTTTGCTGCTTCCCTAAAGGGCAGAAAGAGTGGCCAGAACAACAGGGGAACTGTGTCGAGCAGTGGTCTCATCTCCCCGGGCCCCTCCCAGGGGACTTTGGAGCCTCCATCCCGAAGTACAAACAGGGATACAAAGTGAACGTGGAGCCTGACACAGAGATGCCCCATGATAACTGACAGTTCATGTCCCCTGACCTCACAGGGACGCTGGAGCGTCTCAATGAAGCAGTTTCCTCTTGAGTTGGTTACATGGGGCTCCCCTTTCTGTCACTTTGCTCCAGTGTTCTCATTAGCGTTTCAGCAGGGAAGAACAATTCCATTATGAACGCAAATAGGCTCAACCCTAGAGCACACAGAATAAGAGGCCTTGTCACGGCTCTGTCTCCTTGGCTTGCAGGCTACCCAGGTCTGAGAGATCCAGGCAGCAGACAGACAAGGGGGAGTATTCCTGGGCCCCCTGGCAGGTCACCTGAGCCAGGTGGGGAAAGGGGCACATTGAGATTTTCAGGCACCCACAAGAAGCTGATGTTTCATAATATTCTGCCTCACCCCACCCCCAAACGATCACTGAACTGTGAGCCCGGAGACCAGGCCCTGGGGCAGTGTAGTCCGTGGAGTCGTGGTCCTATGTAAGGAGGGGGCACAGCAGGGCCTTTGGGGGCTGAATTCTGGCTCCTCTGTGGTTTTAGCAAGAAACTTGCCTTCTGGAGCCTCGGTTCCCTCATCTTGAAATGCGGACAATCACTCCTCCTCCCCAGGGCTTCGGGAGGGTCCAAGGAGCTGACTCGGTGGGGGGGGGGGCGGGGGGGAAGGACCTGGCGTCAAGCCTGGAACACAGTAGGCGGCCAATTAATACTCTGTCCTCCCCACTTCACTCAGCTCCACCAAAGCATCTTGCACCTCACGGGCCTCATAGACCTTCATTCAATTGGGTGAGACTCAGCCCTCAGGCCAGCCCCACTGCTGGCAGAGGCTGATTCCCACCCCGCCACCTTCCTTCCTGCACACGATGCCTTTTTAGTGCCCAGGACACCCTGTACATTGGCTCAGGAAATGAGTCAACGGAGATGCCCTATCTTCCAGAAACTTCCCTCATTAAAACTTATCCTTCCAGCATTCCACTCCCTCAAGGTCTGACAAAGGAAGTAGAAATATTCAATTAGCCATTTCAAGTCTCCAAAGACCGTAACTTTGCGCTCGGCCTATTTGCGTTTTCGTGACTTTTAATCCTCAGGAGGAACGGTACGGTTTTAGCCACGGTGGAAAAAGCTAGAAGGGAAGGTGTTTTGGCACAGTGGTGGCAGGAGCTGCCCTGTGCTCCTCTGTCTACACCACAAAGGCAGCCACTTTCTGCCCTGGGGATGGTTTGTTAAGACCAGAACTGTGTGCTGGGCTCCATTGTACAGATGAGGAAACTGAGGCCCAGCAAGGGAATCAGCTCACATGAGGGCCCAGCTAGGGCATGGTTGAGCAGGGACTCAAGCCAGGTCTGTACCCCTCAACCCCTGTGTTGATCACAGCAATTACTCATGCTATGCCAGCCCCTACTCAGCATTTTATATGTGTCCTCTCATGTAATCCTCCAATGACCTTATAAGAGAAATGTTGATATTAACCCCACTCCACATTCTGTCTCCTCCTCTGGGTCCTACGCTGACCCCCAAGGTGGGAAAAAACATGGTCTAGATCTTGCTCCTAGAGGCCCAAGTTCAAGTTCTATCCCTGCCACTGTGTGTCTTGTGTATCCTTGGATGAGACAAACATCCCCTCTGGACTTCCATCTCTTTTTCAGTGAAAAACAAAAGAAGGGGCTCTGGAGTTCTCCCAAGCTCATCAGACAGCTGATGTTCCATGAGTCAGGGGGGTTTAATGCACTTCCCACAAGACAGCAAACACAGCTGGCTGCATGAGTTTAGATTTTCATGGCTTCTGCACTTAGAACAGCTTCCCCACTAGACCCAGGGCACTCCATCCCCAGACGGAGGAGAGAGGGAGGTCACCAGTGAAGACCTCAGTTCCTGACCCTCCGCAGAGCAAGAGCCTCCCTGTGACGAGGATGCCCTGGCACCGGGGGACCTGAGAACTCACCTTCACCTGCCGCCCAGCAGCCAGTGCGGTCCCCTGCCCAGCACCCTCCCCTCCCTTGAACTTCCCCAGCAGAACTTGCCCCGAAAGAAGCAGAGCTTCTCTAAGGCAGCTCAAAAGATATTAGAAGGTTCATTTCTCTTCATGAGTCCACCTCCGTGGTGGCCTGAGCCGAGGCTCACAGCTCCTGTAAAGCCACCTCCTGACCACCCGTCAGCCGGAGTCAATTCCTCTGTAATAAGTTTTTACTGTTAATGTGACTTATTATCATTATAGCCATTTACTGGATTCCAGCTAAGCTCCAAAGCACTTTTTAACTAACCCTCGCGGTCACTACATGAAGTTGGCTCTAATACGATCCCCATCTGGCGGATAGAGAAACCCAGCTTTCAAGAAACGCAGTGACATGCTCGAGGTCACGCAGCCAGTGGAGAGTCGAGCCAGGATTTCAGTGCCACTAAAGCTCCAAGAAAGATGCTGGACACCAGAGTCTTGGGATTGGTGAGGTTGACAGGGAAGGTACAGAAGGCTCTGCCCATGCTGGGGCCAACCCTGCAGGCAGAGAAAGACGGGAGTCCGAGACACGCACTGGTTTGCCCAAAATCTAAAAGAGAAGAGGAAGGCAGGTGGGAGGACTAAGTTCGGAACTCCTGGCTCTGAACCAGTTTCTTGCCCCAACTCCATACTCCATACGCACCAGCACTAAGATTCTAGCGCAGGGGCTGGCCAACTTCTTCCGTAAAAGGCCAGATAGTGAAGATGTTAGCACTCGGGAGCCCTGTGGTCTGTGTCCAAGTAGACAGCTCTGTCGTGATAGTAAGAAAGCAGCCATGGACAACGTGCAAACCAATGGACTGGGTTCCAATAAAACTTTATTTACAGTATCAGTCAGCTAGCTTCATTCGGCCCACAGGCTGTAGTTTGCCAAGTCCAATTCTGACAGAAGCCTTTCATGCTTTTGTACAAGGAAGGGAGCGATGGGGCTAACAAGTCAGTGGAGGACCCAGATCTCAAATGCAGAGTGGGGGAAGCTTTCTTGATGTTTCTCCAGTCACACCTAATGAGCTGACATGTGGGGCTTCTCCCATCAAGTCTCCCCTCTCCTGATAAGGTTTGCAGGGCACTGGGGGCTTAAGAGAGACTTTGGGGTCTCTGAGACTGGGGTTCAGATCTTGGCTGTGCCGCTTCCCTTCCAGCTGTGTGATCCTGGACAGGTCGCTTGATCTCTCTGTGCCCCTTTTCCTCATCGGCAGCGAGAGGTGGCAGCCTGGCCTCTAGGTGTGCTGTGAGGATTGTGTCTGTAAAGTGCTTAGCATGGCGGTGGCGCAGAGGAGACGCTCAGTACACCGCAGCTGCGGTCCCTGTTCCTGGTGTGAGTGAGTGAGTGAGTGTCTGTGTCTCTGGGCGGCAGTAGCTGACACACACCGCCCCCACCACCACCCCCACCCCGGCGCCCCCCCCTCCCCCGGCTGCCGCAGCCCTGCTGACTTGCACTGGGTCTCTCCCCAGCTGCACAGGCATCCGGGAGGCTGAGCGCTTCGCAACGCCCCCAGGGAGGGCCTCCAGCATCAGCCGGGCAGCGAAGGAGGAGAGTACCGGTGGGATCAAGTACAAGGCTGGCCGGGTAGGTGGCGCCACGTGTTTACCTGGGGGTCGCCCAGCCTGGGAAAGAAAGGTCTTCGTGTCGTCTGGAGCGGGAAGGGGGTGGCGGCGGGGTGGGGAGGCCGATGGGCCAGGTCACAGGTGCAGCTGGGAGAGAGGCCCTGGAAACCACCCTCAAGGGACCTGCATGATGGTTAAGACACACTTAGCCTCGTGGGGTCTTTGTCACTGTATCTCGAAGTGCAGGTCTCACCTGCCTGCCTCAGACTCACCTAGGGGGATGCTTAACATGCAGATTCTGGGACCCACCTGGGCCTCCTGACGCAAGGGCCTCTGGGGCAAGGGGAACCCCGCATGCCGCAAGGCTGCCCATAGGGTTCCAACACACCCTAAACTCTAAGGACCACTGACTTAGATTTTGAACTCCAGTGGCCTGACCAGGAGCAGTGGATGAGCCTCTGGTGCATAAGGACATGTGTAGTTGGGTCTGACCGTGTGGACTCAGGGCAACACAGATTCCTAAAGGGAGGTGTATAGACACAGACGACAGAAGCGGATAATCCAAAATTCTTTCATTTATTCAGCAGACAGTTTGGGGTACTAAGTGCATCCCAGGCACGTCCTGAGTGTGGGAGACAAACGTGAATAAATGACCACCCTCACCATTAAGATGCTCTCAGTCTAGAATGTGCATTCCCACTGGGGGTACTGTCACCCCCAAAGGCGTCAAAATTGGTTCGGGTCAGGGAGGGCACAAAAAACCTTACTCGTTTTATGCATAAAGCATAAAGCATATGCATGGCACATAAACAGATGCACAGTACACCTGTGGCATGAAAATTTCATAGTGGGAGTGTGATTATGGAAAAAATGTCTAAAAAGTCTTCTTTTTAAAGGGGGCAGTAATAAAAAAAAAGGTTGAGAAACACTGGTCCAGAAAGAAAGGCGGTCAAATAAATAAATAATTACAAAGCACTGTCATGACTACCCTGATAGAGATCTGTTCAAAATAAGAGAGAACTATTTACTGAGGGGCCACCGTGTCTGATAATTATAGCTACTGTCTGCCAGCACCTTGCTGTGTGCTTCCCAGATGGATTTCCACTCTTTGCCACAACTCTGGGAGAAAGGAATTATTAGTCCCATTTTGTAGCTAAGAAAACTGAGGCTCAGAGGGGACAGGTGATTTGTCCAAGGTCACACAGCTGGGAAATGGCAGAGCAGGGATCCAAACCCCAGTTTGTGAGTCTCCAAAACCCACACTCTTTCTGCCACACCAGGCAAGGCTGGAATATCTCTTCTTGACCTGGGAATGCAGTCGGACCTCACGCACACACTCATTCTCACCCCCCTTCCTCCTGCTGAGGAGGAAGGTGAGAAACTCCGGTAGATAATCAGAAAGACTATATTTGCCCTCACCCTCAGTAACAAACTAGTTCTTTCGAGCTGGGAACACAAGGCTCTCTCCTAAGGTTAATTTACAAAAGTCCTCTCAGCCTCCCTGAGGAGTGGAGTATTATTACTAATAGGAAGAGCACAGAGTGGTTAGGTAAGGTCACACAGCCGTTGAAATTGGAGACCCCACGTCTCCCAGATCCAAGAACATGCAGCTCTTTTTCTCTCTTCTTCCGGTCCTTTGTTCTCATTCCTCTCTTCTCAGCTGCCCCTGGGAAAGATAGGACGGGGCTTCAGCAGCAAAGACCCCGATTTCCACGATGACTATGGCTCTCTTCAAAATGAAGATTGCGGAGACGACGACTCCCAGGGCAGGCCCGAGCAGTGCCATCTGGAAGGCTACAATGGCCTGGAGGTCACCAACGTATAAGGAGCCGATGCTCCACCAGACCCAACACAGAGAGACCCAGGGACGGAGGACAGCCAGGGACTGTCGCTGTTGTACATAGTGATCTCGGCCTGAGGATGCTCCTCTAGTCCCGGGAAATCCCAGCAGACTGCTGTGACTTCGGATGGGAACCCCGAGGAACGAGGGGGCACCAGCCTGCCTGACTTGAGCGGGCTGTGGACTTCCGTGCTCACTGGAGGGAGACTGGCCCGGAGGGTCCGTCAGGGTGCCCAGCACCTCTGTCATCAAGGCTCCACCTTGGAGTGACTCAGCCACTGAGCAGTTCAGGCGGTCCCGGAAGCCTTGAACTGAGCCACCAGGATGGAAAGAGGCACAGGGTTCCCCAAAACACCCTCCCAGGAGGAGCAGGTGGGACTCCAGCCAGACACGCAGAGCCCGGCAGTGACAGCACCAGGAGCTAGCAAGGCTGGAGGCTGACCGGTCACCACGTGGACCCTTCTGGCCAGCCTGGTGGAGGTCTCAGCTCCAGCATCCATGCCCCCCATGACCAATAACTTGGCTTCTGACTTGGGTCACTGAATCTCTCTTGGGAGAAGGCAAAACGGGAAGGTCATTCCCATCCTAAAAGCCGTGTGTCACATCCGGGTGGACACGTTAAAGGGCTACTTGCTCCCTCCTCCCGGGAGTGGCTGTCCTGGGTGGAGGCAGGTGACATCCCTGTGGGGGTGGGGCTGAGCAGCGACATTGCCAGGAAATGCAGATATCTGGTCATCAGGATGAAGGATATCGTGTCGATAGGATCGGGGTTGACTGAGTTAGGTCTATGACAACCATACCAAGTGTGACAGTGGGTCTGGGACTGGGAACAGGGAAACGCTTGTCATCATTAACCCAGCAAACCTTGTTGTGACGTCTGTCACCTGACACACAGGTATGCTCGCCAGTGCCCTAATTGAGCTGAATCTCACAGGTCGCTAAGGTGGTGCAGAGGATCCCCAGCCCTCTTCTTGACTCTACTGCCATTTTGCTGTGTGGCTTCTTCCCAGTGGCCTCACCTCTCTGTGCCTCAATGTCTTCATCTACAGTACTTCTGGTTCCCTTCCAGGGATGTTGTGAGGATTAACACTTGCTAACGTCTGTAACACTTTGTAACCTCTCAGGAGACAGGTGGGAAGTTATGGGGTCCAGGGTGGGTGTCTACTTTCCCATTTACAGCACAGAACTGATATTGTACTGGTTCTCTCCACCTGTTTTTGTTGTTGTTGTTGTTTTTGTTTGTTTGTTTTGGGGGCCGCACCGCATGGCATGTAGAACTTCCCCCGACAAGGGATTGAACCTGCACCCCCTGCAGTGGGAGGGCAGAATCTTAACCACTGGACCACCAGGGAAGTCCTCTCCAACTGTTTGCATTGGAACAAAACATGCAAAAGGAGGGTAAGAAATGTTTAATGTTCAGACTCTCTAGAGCCCCCAGTAGGACTTGACTTCCCCAAAAGAGGAAGATCCCACGTACATATCCCTTGAAAATGAGTTTGATCCATGTGTTCAGGCTTGAGTTCATTGACCTCGATGCTGAGGAATGATTAGGGAAAGGGCACATGGCATTGGAGTTCTACTTACACTTAGGTTATCAAAGAAAATCATTTGTTGGAACCACGATGCTCGACTTCCATTGAAGCCTTTGGCACCAACAGTCTATAAGAGGTTTGAATTTCCAGGACCAGAAGCAGGATCAGCCTCCAAGAACCATCAAAGCACGTTCTTCAACCCAATGAATTACTTCCCCTCAAGGAAAACCACAACCCGAGGCCTGATGAGCTTGAGAATTCCTCCTCCCCGAGGCTGAAGTCCGTGGTTTCCTAACCTTAACACAAGCACAGCTTTTCTCACCGCAGGAAACCAAATGCCTAGTTGTGGACTGGTGGATGCCCCCTTTTGTCTGAATGTTTGGCCTCCTAGGGACACATTTCTGATTCCAGGGCCCGAGGGGTGAAGCTCTGGAACAAGGGGTGAAGCTTTGCGGAGGTTCCAAACCCAGTAACTTCATGACATTCAGCCACACACACGGGATCGGAGGCTGCAGAGCCCGCAGCCGGAGAGAGGAGTTAAAACCTCCCTCTAACCTGATGCCACAGGCCACTCCCGAGCCAGCATCCAGGCTGGCTGAGCCGGCACCCCAGGATCTGCCTCTCTGGAAGGAGCAAACCCAGAAGGCAGTTATTCCCGCAGGGTGAGCAGGAATGGCAAACCGACAGGTGCCTGGATGCAGGTCTGATTATTTGAAACCAATGCGTTGTTCCCCGACTCGATCCCCTTGGGGACAAGATGGGCAAGTGGGCAGTTGGGGGGGGGGGTGGTCACTGGCAGGGATGGCAGTGCCCAAAACATTTGCAGCATTCAGCCGGCAGGCCTGGGGCAACGTGGGCAAACTTGGATGCGCCTTTTGGTCCAAACGATGCCCTAAGAGCACATTCTCGCCTCCCGGATGCTCTGTATCCCTGGCAGCCAGGCAAGCGTTTGGAGCTGGTTTTGCAACATGAGGATGGGTTGGCTGATAAATGAACAACCTCCATACAGAGTTAAATCAGGTGAGCTCTGTCTGCTGGAAAAATCCTAAATGTCAACTCTGCTTCAAGAGTGGGCAAGGGGGCTTCCCTGGTGGCACAGTGGTTGAGAGTCCACCTGCCGATGCAGGGGACACGGGTTCGTGCCCCGGTCCGGGAAGATCCCACATGCCGCGGAGCGGCTGGGACCGTGAGCCGTGGCCGCTGAGCCTGCGCGTCCGGAGCCTGTGCTCCGCAGCGGGAGAGGCCACCGCGGTGAGAGGCCTGCGTACTGCAAAAAAAACAAAAACAAAATAAACAATTTTGGGGGGCTTCCCTGGTGGCGCAGTGGTTGAGAGTCCGCCTGCCGATGCAGGGGA
>RJWK010055276.1:0-14774 GCA_004363435.1 Platanista minor
TTCACGACATTTCATTTTTTCTTAGATTCCATATATACGTGTTAGCATACGGTATTTGTTTTTCACTTTCTCACTTCGCTCTGTATGACAGACTCTAAGTCCATCCACCTCAAGAAAAATAACTCAGTTTCGTTTCTTTTTATGGCTGAGTAATATTCCATTGTATATATGTGCCACATCTTCCTTATCCATTCATCTGTTGATGGACACTTAGATTGCTTCCATGTCCTGGCTATTGTAAATAGAGCTTCAGTGAATATTTTGGTACCTGACTCTTTTTGAATTATGGTTTTCTCAGGGTATATACCCAGTAGTGGGATTGCTGGGTCGTAAGGTAATTCTATTTGTAGTTTTTAAAGGAATAGCCATACTGTTCTCCATACTAGCTGTATCAATTTACATTCCCACCAACAGTGCAAAAGTGTTCCCTTTTCTCCACACCCTCTCCAGCATTTATTGTTTCTAGATTTTTTGATGATGTCCATTCTGACCTGTGTGAGATGATATCTCATTGTAGTTTTGATTTTGCAATTCTTTAATGATTAATGATTTTGAGCATTCTTTCAGTGTTGGTTGCCAATCTGTATATCTTCTTTGGAGAAATGTCTATTTAGGTCTTCTGCCCATTTTTGGATTGGGTTGTTTGTTCTTTTGTTATTCATCTTCATAAGCTGCTTGTAAATTTTGGAGATTAATGCTTAGTCAGTTGCTTCATTTGCAAATATTCTCTCCCATTCTAAGGGTGGACTTTTGGTCTTGTTTATGGTTTCCTTTAGCTTTGCAAAAGTTTTAAAGTTTCATTAGGTCCCATTTGTTTATTTTTGTTTCTATTTCGATTTCTCTAGGAAGTGGGTCAAAAAGGATCTTTCTGTGATTTATGTCATAGAGCGTTCTGCCTATGTTTTCCTCTAAGAGCTTGATACTGTCTGACCTTACAATTAGGACTTTAATCCAGTTTGAGTTTATTTTTGGGTATTGTGTTAGGGAGTGTTCTAGTTTCACACTTTTACATGTACCTGTCCAGTGTTCCCAGCACCACTTATTGAAGAGGCTGTCTTTTCTCCACTGTATATTCCTGTCTCCTTAATCAAAGATAAGATGACCATATGTGAGTGGATTTATCTCTGGGCTTTCTATCCTGTTCCGTTGATCTATATTTCTGTTTTTGTTCCAGTACAATACTGTCTTGATTACTGTAATTTTTTAGTATAGGCTGAAGTCAGGGAGATTGATTCCTCCAGCTGCATTTCTCGTTTTCATGATTGCTTTGGCTATTCGGGGTCTTTTGTGTTTCCATACACATTGTGAAAGTTTTTTTTTCTACCTCTGTGAAATATGCTGGTGGCAGTTTGATAGGGATTGCATTGAATCTGTAGATTGCTTTGGGTAGTAGAGTCATTTTCACTATGTTGATTCTTCCAATCAAAGAGCATGGTATATCTCTCCGTCTATTTGTATCATCTGTAATTTCTAACATCAGTGTCTTTTTTTTTTTAACATCTTTATTGGAGTATAATTGCTTTACAATGGTGTTAGTTTCTGCTTTATAACAAAGTGAATCAATTATACATATACATATGTTCCCATATCTCCTCCCTCTTGCGTCTCCCTCCTTCCCACCCTCCCCATCTCACCCATCCAGGTGATCACAAAGCACTGAGCTGATCTCCCTGTGCTATGCGGCTGCTTCCCACTCATCAGTGTCTTATAATTTTCTGCACACAGGTTTTTTGTCTCCTTAGGTAGGTTTATTCCTAGATATTTTATTCATTTTATTGCAATGGTAAAATGGAGTGTTTTATTTCATTTTCAGATTTTCCATCATAAGTGTATAGGTATGCCAGAGATTTCTGTGCATCAATTTTGTATCCTGCTACATTACCAAATTCATTGATTAGCTCTAGTAGTTTTCTGGTGGCATCTTTAGGATTCTCTTTGTAGAGTGTCATGTCATCTGCAATCAGTGACAGCTTTACTTCTTTTCCAATTTGATTCCTTTTATTTCCTTTTCTTCTCTTACTGCTGTGGCTAAAACTTCCAAAACAATGTTGAATAATAATAGTGAGAGTGGGCAACATTGTCTTTTTCCTGACCTTAGTGCAAATGGTTTCAGTTTTTCACCATTGAGGACGATATTGCTGTGGGTTTGTGATAGATGGCCTTTATTATGTTGAGGAAACTTCCCTCTATACCTACTTTCTGGAGGGATTTTATCATAACTGCGTGTTGAATTTTGTTGAAAGCTTTCTCTGCATCTATTGAGATGATCATATGGTTTTTCTTCTTCAGTTTTTTAATATGGTGTATCACGTTGATTGATTTGCTTATATTGAAGAATCCTTGCATTCCTGGAATAAACCCCACTTGATCATGGCATAGGATCCTTTTAATGTGCTGTTGGATTCTGTTTGCTAGTATTATGTTGAGGATTTTTGCATCTATGTTCAACAGTAATATTGGCCTGTAGTTTTCTTTCTTTGTGACATCTTTGTCTGGTTTGGTATCAAGGTGATGGTGGCTTAATAGAGTGCTTTTGGGGGTGTTCCTCTCACTGCTATATCTTGGAAGAGTTTGAGAAGGATAGGTGTTAGCTTTTCTCTAAATGTTTGATAGAATTCGCCTATGAAGCCACCGTTTCCTGGGCTTTTGTTTGTTGGAAGGTTTTTATTCATAGTTTCAATTTCAGTGCTTGTGATTGGTCTGTTGATATTTTCTATTTCTTACTGTTTCAGTCTTGGCAGTTTGTGCATTTTTAAGAATTTGTCCATTTCTTCCTGGTTGTCCAGTTTATTGGCATAGAGTTGCTTGTAGTAATCTCTCAGGATCCTTTATATGTCTGCAGTGTCAGTTGTTACTTCTCCTTTTTCATTTCTAATTCTATTGATCTGAGCCCTCTCCATTTTTTCCTGATGAGTCTGGTTAATGTTTTATCAATTTTGTTTATCTTCTCAAAGAACCAGCTTTTAGTTTTATTCATCTTTGTTATCATTTCCTTCATTTCATTTTCATTTATTTCTGATCTGATCTTTATTGTTTCTTTCCGTCTGCTAATTTTTTTTGTTGTTCTTCTTCTTTCTTTAATTTCTTTAGGTGCAAAGTTAGGTAGTTTATTTGAGATGTTTCCTGTTTCTTAAGGTAGCATTGTATTGCTATAAATTTCTCTCGTAGAACTGCTTCTGCTGCATCCCATAGGTTTAGGGTTTTCGTGTCCCCATTGTCATTTGTTTCTAGGTATTTTTTGATCTCCTCTTCGATTTCGTCAATGATCACTTCGTTATTAAGTAGTGTATTATTTAGCCTCCATGTGTTTGTAATTTTTACAGATATTTTCCTGTAATTGCTGTCTAGTATCATAGTGTTGTGTTCAGAACAGTTACTTGATAAAGTTTCAAGTTTCTTAAATTTACCAAGGCTTGATTTGTGACCCAAGATATGATCTGTCCTGGAGAATGTTCCATGAGCCCTTGAGAAAAATGTTTATTCTGTTGTTTTGGAATGGAATGTCCTGTAAATACTAATTAAGTCCATCTTGTTTAATGTATCATTTAAAGCTTTTGTTTCCTTATTTATTTTCATTTTGGATGATCTGTCCATTGGTGAAAGAGGGGTGTTAAAGTCCCCTAGTATTATTGTGTTACAGTCAATATCCCCTTTTATGCCTGTTAGTATTTGCCATATGTATTGAGGTGCTCCTGTGTTGGGTGCATAAATATTTACAATTCTTATATCATCGTCTTCTTGTATAGATCCCTTGATCATTATGTAGTGTCCTTCTTTTTATCTTGTAAGAGTCTTTATTTTAAAGTCTATGTTGTCTGATATGAGAATTGCTACTCCAGCTTTCTTTTGATTTCCATTTGCATGGAATATCTTTTTCCATCCCCTCACTTTCAGTCTGTATGTGTCCCTAGGTTTGCAGCGAGTCTCTCATAAACAGCATATATATGGGTCTTGTTTTTGTATCCATTCAGCCAGTGTGTGTCCTTTGGTGGGAGCATTTAATCTATTTACATTTAAGGTAATTATCGATATGTATGTTCGTATTCCCATTTTGTAAATTGTTTTGGGTTTGTTATTGTAAGTCTTCTCCTTCTCTTGTGGGTCTTGCCTAGAGAATTTATTTTAGCATTTGTTATAAAGCTGGTTTGGTGGTGCTGAACTCTCTCAGCTTTTGCCTGTCTGTAAAGGTTTTAATTTCTCCATCAAATCTGAATGAGAGCCTTGCTGGGTAGAGTAATCTTGGTTGCAGCTTTTTCTCCTTCATCACTTTAAATATTTCCTGCCATTCCCTTCTGGCTTGAAGAGTTTCTGCTGAAAGTTCAGCTGTTAACCTTATGGGGATTTCCTTGTGTGTTATTTGTTTTTTTTCCCTTGCTGTTTTTAATATGTTTTCTTTTTATTTAATTTTTGATAGTTTGATTAGTATATGTCTTGGCGTGTTTCTCCTTGGATTAATCCTGTATGGGACTCTCTGTCCTTCCTGGACTTGATAAACTATTTCCTTTCCCATATTAGGGAAGTTTTCAACTATAATCTATTCAAATATTTTCTCATTCCCTTTCTTTTCCTCTTGTTCTTCTGGGACCCCTATAAATCTAATATAGGTGCTTTTAGTGTTGTCCCAGTGGTCTCTGAGAATGTCATCAGCTCTTTTCATTATTTTTTCTTTATTCCGCTCTGCAGTATTTATTTCTAGTATTTTATCTTCCAGGTCACTTATCCGTTCTTCTGCCTCAGTTTATTCTGCTATTGATCCCTTCTAGAGTATTCTTAATTTCATTTAGTGTGTTGTTCATCATTGCTCATTTCCTATTTAGTTCTTCTAGGTCCTTTTTAAAGGTTTGTTGTATTTTCTCCATTCTATATCCATGATTTTGGATCATCTTTACTATCATTTTTCTGAATTATTTTTCAGGTAGACTGCCTCTTTCCTCCTTATTTGTTAGGCCTGGTGGCTTTTTACCTTGCTCCTTCAACTGCTGTTTGTTTTTTTGTCTTTTGTCTTCTCATTTTGCCTATCTTACTGTGTTTGGGGTCTCTTTTTTACAGCCGGCAGGTTTGTAGTTCCCGTTATTTTTGTTGTGTGGCCCCAGTGGCTAAGGTTTCTTGAGTGGGTTGTGTATGCTTCCTGGTGGAGGTGACTATTTCCTGTCTTCTTTTGGATGAGGCTGGATCTTGTTTTTCTGGTTGGTCAGTTCAGGTCTTGTGGTGTGTTTCTGGGTGTCTCTGACCTTATTATGATTTTAGGCAGCCTCTCTGCTAGTGGATGAGGCTGTGTTCCTGTCTTGGTATTTTTTGGCATAGGGTTTCTAGCACTGTAGCTTGCTGGTCGTTGAGTGAAGCTGGTTGTTGGTGTTGAGATGGAGATCTCTGTGAGATTTTCGCCGTTTGATATTACATGGAGTTGGGAGGTCTCTTGTGGCCCAGTGTTCTGAAGTTGGCTCTCTCACCTCAGAGGCAGAGCACTGAATCCTGGTTGGAGCACCTAGCGCCTTTCATCCACACAACTCAGAATAAAAGGGATAAAAAATAATAAGAAAGAAAGAGAATAAAATAAAGTAAGATAAAATAAAATAGTTATTAAAATAATATATATGTATTATGAAAAAAATTTAAGTATATAAATAAATAAATAATAGAGGAAAAAAGAATGGATGGACAGAATCCTAGGACAAATGTTGAAATCAAAGCTATACAGACAAAATCTCACACAGAAGAATACACATACACACTCCCAAAAAGAGGAAAAGGGGAAAAAGTAATATATCTGGATTTCAAAATTCACCTCCTCAATTTGGGATGATTCTTTGTCTATTCAGGTATTCTACAGATGCAGGGTACATCAAGTTGAGTGTGGAGCTTCAATCCGCTGCTTCTGATGCTGCTGGGAGAGATTTCCCTTTCTCTTCTTTGTTCGTACAGCTCCCGGGGTGCAGCTCTGGATTTGGCCCCGCCTCTGCATTCTGGTCGCCTGAGGCCATCTGTTCTTCGCCCAGACAGGATGGGGTTAAATGATCAGCTGCTTTGGTGGCTCTGGCTCACTCAGGCCGTGGGGTAGGAGGAGTATGGGTTCCGGTCAAGCCTGTGGTGGCAGAGGCCGGCGTGACGATGCACCAGCCTGAGGCGTACCATATGTTCTCCTGGGGAAGTTGTCCCTGGTTCACGGGACCCTGGCAGTAGCGAGCTGCACAGGCTCCCGGGAGGGGAGGTGTGGAGAGTGACCTGTGCTCACACACAGGCTTCTTGGTGGCGGCAGCAGCAGACTTAGCGTCTCATGCCTGTCTCCTGTGTCTGCACTGATAGCCCCGGCTCACGCCCGTCTCTGGAGCTCCTTTAAGCAACTCTCTTAATCCCCTCTCCTAGCGCACCAGGAAACAAAGAGGGAAGAAAAATCTCTTGCCTCTTTGGCAGGTCCAGCCTTTTTCCCAGACTCCATCCCGCCCTGCTGTGGCACACTAGCCTCTTTCAGGCTGTGTTCATACAGTCAACCCCAGCCCTCTCCTTGCGATTCAACCGAAGCTTGAGCCTCAGCTCCCAGCCCCTGCCAGCCGCGGCGGGTGAGCAGACAAGCCTCTTGGGCTGGTGAGTGCTGGTTTGAACCGATTCTCTGTGCTGGAATCTCTCCGCACCCCTGTGGCTGTGCTTTCCTCCGCGGCTGCGAATCTTCCCCCTCCACCACCCACATACTCTGCCCGCAAAGGGGCTTTCTAGTGTGTGGAAACCTTTCCTCATTCACAGCACCCTCCCACTGGTGCAGGTCATATCCCTAACATTTTGTCTCTGTGTTTTTCTTTTTTCTTTTGCTGTACCCATGTACGTGAGGAGTTTCTTGCCTTTGGGGAGGTCTGAGGTCTTCTGCCAGCGTTCAGTATGTGTTCTATAGGAGCAGTTCCGCTTGTAGATGCATTTCTGATGTATCTGTGGGGAGGAAGGTAATCTCCATGTCTTACTCTTCTGCCATCTTCTCCGTGGTCCTAACTCTCCATTTTTGATGGACAGCTGTTTTTTTGTGTAAAGTATTCTTCCTTGGCAGGTTTTTTTTTTTAATCTGAAGACTCTGTGTTTATCATCCCACTCTTTCTTGGTCTTTAAGGTTTTTGCTGAAAAGGCACTGATAGCCTTATGGGAGTTTTCTTGTATGAGAGGCGATTTTTTTCTTTAGCAGCTTTCCAAAATTTTTAATTGTCTTTGAGTTTTCTGTTTTATTATAATGTGTATCTATGAAGTTGTCTTTCCATTCAATTTGTAAGGGAATCTATGAGTTTCATGTACCTTGATATCTATATCTCTTCCCTGATTTGGGAAGCTTTCAGCCCTTATTCTTTAAATAATTTTCTGCCTTTTTCTCTCTCCCTTCTCCTTCTGAGAATCTTATAATAAGAATATTATTTTATTTGATGGTGTCCCTTAATTCACGTAAGTTTTCTTCACTCTTTTTCATTATTTTTCTTCATTAACTATATAATTTCAAATGAACCATCTTCAAGTTTACAAATTATTACTTCTGATGATTGAGTGTTCTGTTGATGTTCTCTATTTCATTTATTGTATTCTTTATATTAACAATTTCTGTTTGGTTCCTTTTATGATTTTTATCTCTCTTTGAATTTCTCATTTTGTGCATATACTGTTTTCCTGACTTTGCTGTTTGTGTTGTAGCTCAGTGACCTTCCTTCAAATATTTATTCAATTTATTTTTCAGAAATGTCTTCATTTCTATGTCATCAGCTCCTGGAAAATTATTGTGTACATTTGGAGGTGTTATGTTTCTTCGATTTTTAGTGTTCCTTTTATTTATATATGCACTTTTGATAGTGTGGTCAACTCTTCCTTACTTTATGGACTTGTTTTGGTGGGTTAATACCTTTACCTGTCAGTAAATTTGAGAGATCCAGCTGTGTGCAGTGAGGTGTTTTTGGCTCTTGGGAAATCCCAGTAGCATAGTCTTTGTGTGGCTCTGCTTAGCTGAGGTTATTGTCAGTGAAGATTGCAGGGATCCTCAGTGGCCAAGGTGGTAAGTGTCTGCAGTGGTGGTGAGGGCTGCTGTGGGCATCTTGATTTATTTTTCTCTTTTTGTTCTAGCTGAGAGATCTGTCTTAGGACTGGTTCTGGCTCTCATGCTTTCTCACAGTGGTGGTGGTACTGGTGTCTGTTGTACAAGTGCTTGTGGAGCAGCCATGAAGTCAGTGGCTGAATTGTGGGTGCTTTCAGAGTGACAGCAGCTATAGCATCTTTGACAGAGGCTTGCCTGCAGCCATAGTGGCTCTGTATTTGATGTATGAGCACACATGGAGCCACCACAGAGTCAGGTACTCAAGCATGGTTGCTCATGGAGGGATTGTGACTCAGGGTTCTATGGCAATGGCACCACACAGTGGCAGTAACTTTGGTGCCTGACACATGGACGCATGCAGACCTGTCATGAAACCTAGGAGTGTGGGTACATGTGGATAGACAGTGCCTCTGTGGTCCAAGTCTCTGGCTAGCCAGTAGCAGTGGTGGCTCCTATGCCTGAGATATAGGTGCTCATAGATCAAGCTGTGGAACTGCGATTTGGAAGGCAGGCACATGAAGAGTGGCGACAGAGCTGAGGTCTGTATCACAGATGTGTATAGGGAGGTTGTGGAGTTGGTGTCTGAAGTGAGTGTATATGGAGCAGCCATTGCTATGCGGTCTGAGATGTGTGGGGTTGGGGAATTAGCAGTGCTGATTCCAGAGCAGTACAACAACAGCTGTCTTTTGGGGAGGATACAGAAGTGCTTCCCTCTCTGGTGGGTTCAGGATGGTGATGTGTCAGTTACCTCAGTGCCAAAAGCTCCTGGTGTCCCCTGTAGAGCAGTCTGTTGGGGTCTGTGGTGACTAACACTACAGGGTTTCCTTTGTGAAAGCTTCATGGAGTCCATGGCTATTGTGGGGGCTGTTGAGGTCCTCAGTGGAAAAGACTGCTGGAGTACTCCAGAAAGCACGCCATTGGGGACCACCTTGGCATCTCCTGCGTGGTTGATGCAGAAAAACCCTGTCCTCCTTTGTTTCTAGCTGTCTTCTTACCCACGTTGGTGAGTTAGTAATTCTCAGTGAACAAAAGTTAGACAAATACCTCAATAGAATTTCATTAAAATGGGCCTTTTCTCCTCATTGTATCATCTTTTTATACCTTCTATTTGAGGTTCTTTTTCTCTTTAATAAGACGCATTAATAATACCTGTAATAGTTAACATTTCAATTCTTGCCATGTTCCAGGTACTGCTATTAGTGTTTAAATCATATCAACAATCTGGTGAGGTAAATATTATTAGTTTTGTTATTTATATAAGGAAACTGAAATACAGAAAGTTTAGGTAACTTGACTAAAGAGACAAAGTAAATAGTGGAGCTAGGATACAAATCTATGTATTCTATCTGTAGATTAGCACTGTATAATATAAATAAATGTGAGCCACGCATGTAATTTTGAATATTCTAATAGCCACATCTAAAAAATAAAAAGGAATGGGTGAAATTAATTTTAATAATATGCATTATTTAACTGTGTTTAAAATATTATAATTTCAACATATTTTACTAGTCACTTTTCAAATACTTGGTAGAAATATATGGCTTATACCTACTATGTTGGACAGCTTAACTCTAGAGTCTTTGTTCTTAGGCTTCAGAACCAAATAAAATTAGTACAAAGTCATGATTCTGTCATTTATTATCTGTGTGATCTTGAGCACAATTCTGAATGTCTCAGAGCCTGCTTCCTCATGTGTAAATTGTGCATAATAATGTTACATACTTCACATGATTGCTAAGATTGAGTGATTATACAGTGTTTAGAGTAGTGCTGGGAACATATCAATGATTGTTAACTATCATCATCATCATCATCATTATCATTTATTATCCTAGCACACTCTAGAATTTATGTTTCTTCCTATTCTGGCATATTGTCTAACACATCTGGCACTGTTAAATCTTCTTTAGGGACTCCTAACAGTACTTTGCATCAATTTTCTCCCTGCATCCTCATAACCACTCTACTAAGTAGATATCTCAATTTTACTATTTAGGCAATGGAAACTCAGTGAGATAAAAGAACTTGCATAGATTACAGAAGTATTAAATGAGAGCTCTAGAATTTTTCTTCAACTTGAAGGCATAGATTTATTTTTGTTTGAATATTTTTTGAAGTAATTAATAAACAACGTTAATACTTCCATTCAGCCCAAAGGTTCTTTAACAAAGTTATTTTTTAACTTACATGACTTCTTATTTACAGGATTTAAAATTCCTCTTTTGAAGAATTAATGTTTGAGATACTGAGAAATTCCATTGACATCACATAATTTAGTGACTGTATTACCACATACACTCAAACTGTGTTACTTTAGGTGTTTTGATTTAATTGTATGTTTCTGAGAAATGCTGTAATTTATGCTTATCATAGGATATTTGCAAAAGATAAAAAAAATTACCCATAATCTTAGAACCATAAGACTGCTTTATTCACTGTTAACATTTGTTTTGTTTACAGTGCATGTACAATGTCATGTATAATGCATGTAATGTGAATTTTTCAGATTGGAACTAAACTAGAAATATAACATTGTAACCTTCTGTTTTCATTTAAATTAAATAAATTTATATCCTAAGAATTTCCAAAGGGCAGTACAAACATTTAAGGAATACCATTATTATTGACTACACAGTTATCTATAATAGATATCTATAATAATGTATTTGTCGGCAGTCAGGTTGCTTTCACACTTTTTCCAGTATAAATAATGATGTACTGACTAACTTTCTGTATGTATTTTTGTTAGTATGTTGGATTAGTGTACTTTTGATGCATTCCTAAAAGGAGAATCACTGGCTCAAAGGGTCAGCTTTATAAAGCTCTTGACATTAATTTAAACATGTCAATCTATTTTATTTTAGTAAAGTTGAGTAGATGGCTACTTTTTGTGCTTTATGTAGCTCTGTTTCATTTCTTTCTAGGTTTGAGGCAGATAAGAAGGAGGTCATGCTGTAGATAAAAAGCTTGAAGAGAAGCAGGAAGATGAAGCTATCCTGGAAAAGAAATGGCCTTTCCTTGGGGTTCCTTTGAAAGTCAAGGAAACTTTGCAGCTAAAAGGTATTGTTCTTTGTATTTTCTTTCCTTAGACACATGGTTTGAACTCACAAATGCCGTATATTTTCTGAACTTATAAACTGAAAAGGAGATTTGTTTTCCATCAAAGTGGAAAACTAAACTTCATCAGTTTTGAAATGAGGGAAATTATTCTGCAAGTTCCATTGAGATGAGAGATAATAATTACCATCATCTGTATAGAATATGACAGGCTATGCTCAGTGCCCGTTAATCTTCAAAGGAGACTATAAGAACTGTAAGAATAGTATTATCTCATTTTTCACATAAATAAATTGAGACTCATGAACCCAAAGTAGCTAGACAAAAGCCAAGCTGTAACTCTGATAAAAACCTGTGATATCTCTATATAATGCAATTCTTATTTAATAACTTCTGGCTAACCTCAAAAGTAAATGAAAATCCCAAATTTTTGGAAATTAAACAACATACTTCTAAATAACTGATGAGTCAATGAAAAAAATTCAAAAGAGAACTTTTGAACTGAAGGGAAACAAAAGAAAAATATAACACAACTTATGGGATACAGCTAAAGAAGTACTTAGAGGGAAATTTATATCTTTGGATGAGTATAATTGAAGAAAAGATTTAGAATCGATAATCTAAGTTTACACCTTAGCAAACTTGGAAAATGTGGGCAAACTAAACTTAAACCAAGTAGAAGGCAAGGAGACAATAAAGATTAAAATGGAAATCAGTGAAATAGAAAACACTAAACAATAGATAAAATCAATGAAACCAAAAGTTTGTTTGAAAATATTAATAAAATTTTCAAATTTTTATCTACATTAACCAAAAAAGAGAGAAAACAAAAATCAATAAAATCAAGAAAGGAAAAGGTGGCACAAGTACAGTTTTTATTCATACTAATGAGATTATAAATTAATAATATGGGGAAGTTCATGTAAACAAATTATATAATGTAAGTGAAGTGGAAATATTCCTAAAGAGACAGAAAAGGACAAAAGTGACTCATGAAAAAAGGAAAATGTGACTAGACATATGACAAGTAAAAAGATTGAATCAGTACTTTAAAATCTCCCCACAAAGAAAAACCCAGGCCTAGATGACTTCACTAGCAAATTCTATCACATTTTTAATGATGAAATAATACAATATTCTTTAAAAACTTTTCTAGAAAATTAAGGAGAAGGGAACAAAAAAAATCTGTAGACCAATATCCTTCATGAATGTAGGTGCAAAAATCTTCAACAAAATATATTTTTTTAATGAAGCCAGGAACATCTAAAAAAGATTATATATTTTGATCCAGTGGAATTTATCAAACGAATGTAAGGTTTGTTTTATAACAGGAAAATGCTAGAATAAATCAACCAGTTCAACATGGTTACAAAGTGAAAACACATTAAAGTTGATTTTAAAAGTAGAGTAAATAAGGAAGTTGGAGGATTATCCTAAACCTGTAATCTTTTCTTCTCTGATAAGTGAGAGGGAGCATAGTAGAATTTAAAGAAAAAAGACTTGGAATCACATGGACTTATAATTTAATTCTGGCTCTCTGTTTTCTTGGCTGTGTGACCTTGAATCCACTTTTCTAAAAAGTTTGAACTTCATATATGAGAGTGACACCATCAAGATGGCGAAGTAGGAGTTTTCTACTCTCATCTTCCCATATGACTTTAATTTTGGCAGTCACAGAGAGATGAGAGTACATTTGTGGGAGTCAGGGAGTCCAGCAGATAAGTTCCAATGTACTTTTGGAGCAAAATATTCTTGGACACATTAAAGAGGATAAGATGAACAGTTCCACTTTGCCCCCATCACCCTTCCTCTAACACATCAAGGGTCAGTGACAAGATAGTTTCCTGCAGCCTGTGATTTCTCCAATGAGGAATTGAGAGCATGTGAAAGAGTGCATGACTTCTTCAGTCATGTGTGTCACCGTCTAAAAGGCCTACCAAGATTCTTTCTTTCTTGCCTCACCCAGATTATCAATGTAATCAGCAAGGTGGAAGGACTGGATGAGACTGGGAACATAGTAGCCAAGGCTTGGAACATCAAAGGATTGCTATTAACTGCTTCTAAGTTCTTTCTACCAAATCATACACATAATCCATCAGGAAGCCTGTCCTTAAGCTACTGAAGATGCCTCACATGCAGTTCTCTCCCAACTGGCTCATGGGCACACCCAACGTTCTTCACACTTCATCCATGCTCCTCCCACACCCATATGGCCAGCTCTCAGTGAACACTTCTTCATAAAGTGATAGTGAGACATTGGAAATGGTTAGCAAGCAAGTGCTGAAAGCAGGCCTGATTGCAGGATTGGAAAAAATCTCATAAACTTGAACATTTCAGGGTGCTGCACTAAAGAAGACAAATGGGAGATTGTCAACACCCAGCCTTGCTCTGTGGGATTGAGAAAAGACATACAGTTTTAAGAATTCCCCCTTAAGAAGAAATAAGAAGTGTACAGTTGGCACATTGTAGAAAATGCCTGAGAAAGCCTCAGAATCCCAAGCTACACTGGCAGGTGAAGGTATCTCTCTCTTAAAGCTAGTCAGTAAGGAGTGGAGGAGGTGATTGCTTCTGAAAATGCAAAGACAGTACCATAAGACTTCAAGGAACATGAAAATTCAAGGAAACATGACACCATCAAAGGAACACAATAATTTTCCAGTAAATAGACCACAAAGAAATGAAGTTCTATGGATTCCCTGACAAATAATTGTACTACAAGAGAACACAGATAGACAATTTAACAAAATTGGGGAAACAGTACATGAACAAAATAAGTTTCAACAGAGAGATGGAAATCATATAGAAAAACCAAAAAGAAATTCTAGATCTGAAAGATACATTGAATGAAATGAAAAATGCAATAGACAACATCAACAGCAGACTCAATCAAACAAAAGAAAGAAGGAGTGAACTTGTAGATGTGTTATTTGAAATTATACAGTCAGAGGGAAAAAAAAGAATGAAGAAGAATGAAGAAAACCTGCATGAATTATGGGACTCCATTAAGTAAACAATAGTCTTATTATAGAAGTACTACAAGTAAAAGAGAGTGGGAGAAAGGGACAGAAAGATTATTTAAAGATGTAATGGTTGAAAAATTCACAAATCTGGGGAGAGATATGGACATCCTACATGAAGCTCATAGTTTTCTACAGAGATACAACCAAAAGAGGACTTCACTGAGACACTTTATTTAAAAATTGTCAAAAGTAAAAAAACAAACAAAGAGAGAATTTTGAAAGCAGCAAGAGAACAAACAAACAAACAAACAAAAACAAACCTCATCTCAACAAGGGAACTTCCATGGGGTTATCATCAAGTTTTTCAGCAGAAACTTTAAAGGCCATGAGAAAGTGGGATGATAAATACAAAGTGCTGAAAGAATAAAAAAACTGTCAGTCTCTTGCCAACTACTTTACCCTGAAAAACTGTCCTTCAGAAATGATGGAGATATTCGTAATAAGGTGGATGGACCTAGAGTCTGTCATACAGAGTGAAGTAAGTCAGAAAGAGAAAGACAAATACCGTATGCTAACACATATATATGGAATCTAAGAAAAAAAGAAGTGTCGTGAAGGGCCTGGGGGCAGGACAGGAATAAAGACACAGACCTACTAGAGAATGGACTTGAGGATATGGGGAGGGGGAAGGGTAAGCTGTG
>RJWK010055277.1:0-14773 GCA_004363435.1 Platanista minor
GCGCTGGTAGCCGCGGCTCACGCCCGTCTCTGGAGCTCCTTTAAGCAGCGCTCTTAATCCCCTCTCCTCGCGCACCAGGAAACAAAGAGGAGGGAAGAAAAAGTCTCTTGCCTCCTCGGCAGGTCCAAACTTTTTCCCGGACTCCCTGCCGGCTAGCCGTGGTGCACTAGCCCCCTGCAGGCTGTGTTCACGCCGCCAATACCAGTCCTCTCCCTGCGCTCCGACCGAAGCCCGAGCCTCAGCTCCCAGCCCCGCCCGCCCCGGCGGGGGAGCAGACAAGCCTTTTGCTGGTGAGTGCCGGTCGGCGCCTATCCTCCGTGCGGGAATCTCTCCGCTTTGCCCTCCGCGCCCGTTGCTGCGCTCTCCTCCTCAACTCCGAAGCTTTTCCCCTCCGCCACCCGCAGTCTCCGCCCGCGAAGAGGCTTCTCAGTGTGTTGAAACCTTTCTTCCTTCACAGCTCCCTCCCACTGGTGCCGGTCCCGTCCCTATCCCTCTGTCTCTGTTTTTAGGGTTTTTTTGTTTGCCCTACCCAGGTAAGTGTGGAGTTTCTTGCCTTTTGGGAGGTCTGAGGTCTTCTGACAGCGTTCAGTAGGTTTTCTGCAGGAGTTGTTCCACGTGTAGATGTATTTCTGATGTATCTGTGGGGAGGAAGGTAATCTCCGCGTCTTACTCTTACGCCATCTTGTCTCTCTCCTGGACTGTAATTTTTTGTTTTGTGGCATCATTGTCTGGTTTTTGTATCAGGATGGTGGTTTCCTCATAGAATGAGTTTGCGAGTGTTCCTTCATCTCCATTTTTTTGGAATAGTTTCAGAAAAATAGGTGTTAACTCTTATCTAAATGTTTGATAAAATTCCCCTGTGAAGCCATCTGGTCTTGGACTTTTGTTTCTTGGATGGTTTTTAATCACAGTTTCTACTTCAGGACATGTGATTTGTCTGTTCATATTTTCTATTTCTTCCGGGTTCAGTCTTGGGCGATTGTACCTTTCTATGAAGTGGTCTGTTTCTTCTAGGTTGTCCATTTTATTGGCATATTGTTGCTTGTAGTAGTCTCTTATTATCCTTTGTATTTCTATTATATCAGTTGTAACTTCTTGTTTTTCATGTCAAATTTTTTGATTTGAGCCCTCTCCCTTTTTTTCTTGATGAGTCTGCCTAAAGGTTTATCAATTTTGTTTATCATTTCAAAGAACCAGCTTTTAGTTTTAAAGATCTTTTCTATTGTTTTCCTCATCTCTATCTCACTTATTTTTACTCTGATCATTATGATTTCTTTCCCTCTACTAACTTTTGGTTTTGTTTGTTCTTCTTTTTCTAGTTGTTTAGGTGTATGTTAAGTTGTTTTGGGGGATTTTCTTGCTTCCTGAGGTAACACAGTACTGCTATAAACTTCCCTTTTTGAATTGCTTTTGATGCATTCCAAAGGTTTTGTAACATCATGTTTTCATTTTCATCTGTCTCTAGGTGTTTTTTGATTTCTTCCTTGAATTTTTCAGTAATTGATTGGTTGCTTTGTAGCATATTGTTTAGCTCTCCATGTGTTTGTGTTTTCTCCTTTAGTTTTGTTTTTTTTTTCTCTCATAGTTGTTTTCTAATCTCATAACATAGTGGTCAGAAAAGATGCTTTATATGATTTCAATTTTCTTAAATTTACCTAGATATGCTTTATATCCAAGCATGTGATCCATCCTGGAGAATGTCTGTGTGCACTTGAGAAGAATGTGTATTCTGTTGCTTTTGAATGGAATGCTCTATAAATATCAGTTAAGTCCATCTTGTCTAATATGTTATTTAAGGCTTGTGTTTCCTTATTGATTTTCTGTCTGGATGATCAGTCCGTTGATGTAAGTGTGGTATTAAAGTTCCCCACTAATACTGTGTTACTGTCAACTTCTTTTATGGCTATCAGCATTTGCCTTATATAGTGAGGTGCTCCTATGTTGGGGGCATATATGTTTATGATTCTTAAATCTTCTTGGATTGATCCCTTGATCATTATGTAGTGTTCTTCTTTGTCTCTTGTAACAGTCTTTATTTTAATGAATACTTTGTCTGATATGAGTATTGATACATTAGCATTTTTCCCATTTTCATTTGATGGGATATCTTTTTCCATTCCCTCACTTTCAGTCTGTATGTGTTCCTAGATCTGAAGTGGGTGCCTAGAAGAGAGCATATATATGGGTCTGCTTTTGTATCCATTCACCCAGTCTATTTCTTTTGGTTGGCACATTTAAGCCTTTTACATTTAAGGTAATGATCAATATATATGTTACTATTGCCATTTTATATATATATATATATATATATATATATATATATATATATATATATAATATATATAAAAGATTGTTTTAAGTTGCTGGTCTTTTAATTACAAGTGTATTTCTAATATCCTGCATTTGTGCTCTCCTCTTCTCACGATTGTTCATTTTAATATTATATTTGTGCATGGATGTTTTCCTATTTTTACTCTTTGTTTGACATTCCCAGTGAGATTTACCATTCATAATTTTTTTTTTATTTCTAGTTGTGACATTTTCTCCTCTGCCTAGAGAAGTTCCTTTAGCATTTGTTGTAAAGCTGGTTTGGTGGTGCTGAATTCCCTTAGCTTTTGCGTGTCTGTAAAGCTTTTGAATTCTCCATCAAATCTGATTGGGAACATTTCTGGGTAGAGTATTCTTGCTTGTAGGTTTTTCCCTTTCATCATTTTAAATATATTTTGCCAATCCCTTCTAGCCTCCTGAGTTCTTCTGAAAAATCAGTTGATAACCTTATGGAGATTCCCTTGTATGTTATTTTTTGCTTTTCCCTTGTTGCTTTTAATATTTCACTTGTCTTGGATTTTTGTCAATTTGATTAATATGTGCCTCGAAGTGTTCCTCCTTGGGTTTATCCTGCATGGGACTCTGTGCTTCCTGGACTTGGGTGACTCTTCCCTTTTCCATGTTAGGGAAGATTTCAACTATTATCTCTTCAAATATTTTCTTAGGTCCTTTCCCTCTCTCTTCTCCTTCTGGGACCTCTATAATGTGAATGTTGGTGTGTTTAATATTGTCCCAGAGGTCTCTGAGACTGTCCTCATTTCTTTTCATTCTTTATTCTATTCCATGGTAGAGATTTCCATCATTCTGTCTTCCAGCTCACTTCTAGTGTATTTTTCATTTCAATTATCATGTTGTTTATCTATGTTGGTTTGTTCCTTATGTCGTCTAGCTCTTTGTTAAATTTTCTTATATCTTCTTGGTCTGTGCCTCATTCTTTTTCAGAGATTTTGGATCATCTATACTATCATTACTCTGAATTCTTTTTTGGGTAGATTGTCTGTCTCCACTTCACTTAGTTGTTCTGGGATTTTATCTTGTTCTTTTTTCTGGAACATATTCCTTTGCCATTTCATTTTGTCTAACTTTCTGTGATTGGTGTTTCTCTTCTGTAGTTTGCATGGTTGTAGTTTCTCTTGCTTCTGGTGTCTGCCTCCTGGTGGGTGAAGCTAGTCTAAGAGGCTTGTGCAGGTTTCCTGGTGGGAGGGACTGTTGCTTGCCCACTAGTGGATATAGATGAATCTTAGCCTTCTGGTGAGCAGGGCTGTGTCAAGGGTGAGTTTGGAGGTGGCTGTAGGTGCAGGAAGATTTTAAGTAGCCTGTCTGCTGATGCATGGGTTTCCACCATGGGTTTTTGGCATGAAGCATCCCAGCACTGGAGCCTCCAGGCTGTTGGGTGGGGCCAGGTCTTGGTGCTCCTCTCCCAAGCAAGATGTCAGCCTTCAGATGAGTATTCCCGAATGAGCTCACCATCAGCGTTTATGTCCCAAGAGAGAACCACAGCCACCCCTACCTCCCCAGGAGACACTCTGAGACCAGCAGGTAGGTCTGCCCCAGGCTTCTATGAACTCATTACTTTTTCACTAGGATCTGGTGCTCACTAGAAGTTGTGTGCACTCTCCAAGAGTAGCATTTCTGTTTCCCCCAGTTCTGTGGTGTTCCTGCAATCAAGCCCTGCTTGCCTTCAAAGCCAAATGATCTGAGGTTTCCTCCTCCCAATTCTTGAAACCCAGGTGGGGAAGCCTGACATGGGGTTCAGAACCTCACTCCTGTGCATGAAGCTCTGTGATACATTTATTTTTCTGTTGGCTGTCCACACAGTGTGTATGGAATTTGATTTAATCATGAATGCACCCCTCTTAGCATCTCATTGTGGCTTCTTCTTTGTCTTTGGATGTAGAATATCTTTTTTGTTAGGTTCCGGTCTTTTTGTCACTTAGCAGTTAGTTGTGATCTTGGTGTTTTCAGGACAGGAGTTGAGCTCAGGTCCTTCTACTCTTCCATCTTGTCCTAATATGCATTCTTAATTTTAAAATAATAATAATATTAAATAATTATCCATTAACTAATTATAGAAGCATCTTCCTCAGCCTGATGAAAAAAAAAACTACAAAAAACCTACAAGTAACATCATATTTCATGGTTCATGCCTGAATTCATTCCCACTAAGACCAAAATCATGGTAAGTATGTTTGTTCCACCACTTCTAAAAACATTGTACTGAAGGTTCCTGTAACTGCAATAAGGCAAAAAATAAATAAAAGGCACTCACATACAAAAGGAAGAAGTAAAACTGTCTTTATCCATTGATAACATGATTGTCTATGCTGAAAAGTCTATGGAATCTTCATAAAATATTTCATCTAATAAATGAGGTTAGCAATATTGCAAGTTATAAACTATATTAAAAGTCAATTTTATGGACTTCCCTGGTGATGCAGTGGTTGAGAGTCTGCCTGCCAATGCAGGGGACATGGGTTTGTGTCCCAGTCTGAGAGGATCCCACATGCCATGGAGGGGCTGGGCCTGTGAGACATCGCTGCTGAGCCTGCACGTCCAGAGCCTGTGCTCTGCAATGGGAGAGGGCACAACAGTGAGAGGCCCGTGTACCACAAAAAAAAAAAAAAAAAGTCAATTTTATTTCTATGTTAGCAAAAAACTTTTGACATAATATTTAAAAAACTGTTTGCAATAGTATCAAAAGTATGAAATAATTATAGATAAATTTGTGAAAATATGTCTCAAATCTGTATACTAAAAACTATAAAACACTGATATATTTTTAAAACTAAAGACTAATTAAATGGATAAATATGTAATCTTCATGGATCAGCACAGTCAGTATTCTTAGGTTCTCAATTCTCCAAAAATTGGCCTATGAATCCAATGAAATTCCTATCAAAGTCACAGGAGGATTTTCTTTAAAATTAAAAATCGTCAAGGGTATTCTAAAATTGATATGGACCTAGAATAACTAAAACAACTAATAAAAAACAGACTTCTCAAAGATTTTTTATCTTGACTGTGGTGAGAGTTTCATGGTTCTCTAGAAACTGAGCCTAGGATCTGGGATCAGATTATATATTTAACTAGAAGGATGCTCTCAGGGTGATGGGAGCATGATAGGTTATGGGAAGACTCTAAGCAAGGATGTGGTTTCTGACTGACCCAAGAGGAATGCTGGTGTATGAATTACCCTGCAACATTGGTCCCACTTGTGGTATGGCAGGGAAGCCATTTTTGTAGACACGTGTTCCTAGTTATTGGCTAAGAACTGCTTTTCAGTGTGAGATAAGGAGTTGAAATGCCAGTGTCTGGCAATGCCTACTGACTAACAACAATTCTATGGAGAAGGGGTTAACTTTTAGGAGTTAACACTCACAGGAGCAGGGCAATGAGTACCCTGGATCAGTAAAGGGAATCTGGTTGGGACAAAAGTAACACCCAGTAGAGGGAGTGAGTACATGAAATTATGGACAATCTCTTTTTGTGCTGATGATAATAAAATTGATATAAGAGAAAAAGCAAAATTCATGTATAAGATAATAATATGTAGCATTTAATAAGGAATTAAAATGTCTTGGATAAAATATGTTACAGAAATATAATTTAATCTATTTGACATTTTGGAATACTTACATATCAGTATATGGAAAATGTTAATGATCAATTTTTTAATGCAAAAAGACAAGTTATAAGATAGAACATTCAGCAGAATTCCAAGTTATTGTTTTAAAAGTGACGCATCAAAATATTAATATATTAATATAATTAATATGAATAACTCTAGGTTGTTTGATTTTTTATTTTCTTTTTACTCTTTTAGGTCTCCATCTTTTCAAAAATTTTTAATTTAAAGTAGAGTATAAAATCTATTGTATAGTTATATGTAAAAATAGTAATATTCATAAAATGAATATATCCATTTTTGTAAAATTATTGTATGTATATAAACATGTGGCTATGTGATAGTAATATTATTCAAACATCACCTATCATTTTGATACTTCTTTTAAAAGAATATTATACTGTTATTTTTTATTGACTCTAATATGGGCTAGATACTAAGCTAAATATTTACAGTTAACCCTTGAACAATGTGGGGATTATGGCTGCCTACTCTCTGTGCAGTCAAAAATCCATGTTTAACCTCATAGCTCCTTGTAGTCTAGGTTCTGCATCCACGGATTCAACCAATCATGGATCATATAGTTGTGACCTTATCATTGAAAAAAAAAAAATTCTGTGTATAAGTAGACCACACAGTTGAAACCCACTTTATTTAAGGGTCATCTGTATTTTTAATATGCATAACCTTATTTAATTCTTCTAAGACCTCTAGTAGACAGGATTTATTTTGATCCCCATTTTACACACTTGCTTAATGTTGAATAATTACTAAGAGGTGCATCAAGATCTGTATCCTGTATCCTAATGCCATAACTCCATTACCATATGATTCTTTGTACTCCGCACTTATATCTCTAATAAATTAATTTAATGTCTTTTTATTTGCTGTTGACTATTAAGTTTTCCAGAAAATTTTGAGACTTCAATTTTGAGAAAAAGAGACATGAACATGTCATTTAACATAAAATGTTTTTTGATCAACAGATTTTAAATCTAAATCTTAACAAAAACATAACGATTGTATCTTTTAGCCTGGAGTCAGTGCATTTATTGGAAATGGTCTTAACTATGTAAGTCAGGGCCTTCAAAGTTCACTAACTAGCTTACAAAATACTAATGAGTTTTACAAGGTCTTGTGAGATATCTAGAGTTCAATTTCTTCATTTTTAAAGGCATAAGTACATTTCTGCTGTAGAATCTGTAGAATTCTGTTTATGCCATTAGTTATTAACCTGCCAAATTATCAATTATTTAAGTCAAAGCAATTATGTTACTATCTCTGAATTGAATTCTCTCTCTTTTTTGACTTTTAGAGTTAAAAATTTTATTACAGACTATATATGATGTGCATAAAATATACTGTATCATACCATTTCTTAGTGTTTAAGAAACTCACAAGATAGTAGATACCTTCTTACTGAAAGTCTTCTATTAAAGCTGGCTTTTGATCAGTACATTAAATAATTGTAAAAAAAGATGAATGTAACTTTTTAAGTCCAGTGCACAGTCATGCAGTATGTGCACAGTAATTTGTGAAAGAAAATTACTTCCTGGGAAGAAGTTTGAATTATTCCTATATGGGGATTTTCACTTTTAAAACATTGAAGATTTTGATACCTAATACAGTTATAAGAGATTTTTTCATTGATCAGAAACTATATTCCCTTTTATTGTCTATGTGGGTCTTCTTGAATACTGCAAAGGCAGTCTATTGTAAAGATTTCATGTTTTAACTTAAGCATTTGTGTAAGCTTCATCATGTTCATTTTCTAACATGACTAGATGGTTGCAAGTAAAATGCATTGAAGGAGATATAATCTAATAATAACAATGTAGAGCTACTGGAAAAATTATTTAATAAAGACAATAAGATTTTATGGAAAGGGAAAATAAAAATACATTTCATTTAAATTATCAATACAAAAGCAACACCAAAACCATCTGAAATACCAAAAACACAGGCTGTGTACAGAGACCACTTTTCTAATTTCAACAATCAGCTTTCATCTACTCCTCCAAGCAAGCAGAAATGTACTTTTGAAAAATCAATGTGGTACTTAATCCATTCTGATATAATCTTTAATAGTGCATTCTGCTGACATGAGTGTTCAGATGGCTGTGGTGTCCAGCAAAACAGAGCCTAATTATCTTATTAAACCAGTGTAGAAAGCTGTATTTATATATATATGTGGAAGGTGTGAAAGAGGGGTAAAAGGAAATTTATGTAGATAAAGGTTATGAAATGTGCAGTTTAACTATCACCATAAAGGTAAAATGTGTGTGAGAGACAGATTTAGAAAAATGTGTTGTCCTTTTTTCCTTAAAAAAAAATTAATAGGGCTTCCCTGGTGGCACAGTGGTTGAGAGTCTGCCTGCCGATGCAGGGGACACGGGTTCGTGACCCAGTCCGGGAAGATCCCACATGCCACGGAGCAGCTGGACCCGTGAGCCATGGCCACTAAGCCTGTGCATCCGGAGCCTGTGCTCCACAACGGGAGAGGCCACAACAGTGAGAGGCCCGCTTAATGTAAAAAAAAAAAAAAAAAAATTAATGAAGGTTAGACTATATTTTAACCTCCTATTTTTCTAACATTTTAATGAAAATGTTAAATTTTTGAGGACAATTTTTTCAACTAGAAAAGTAATTACTTTAATTCCTATTTAAATGTTATTTTAAATCATATTTTCAGCAAAGGGGTTTTTTTCATTAATTTATTTGTTTATTTATTTTTGGCTGTGTTGTGTCTTTGCTGCTGTGTGCGGGCTTTCTCTAGTTGTGGCGAGTGGGTGCTACTCTTCACTGCAGTGTACAGGCTTCTCATTGCGGTGGCTTCTCTTGCTGCAGAGCATGGACTTTTCACGAACAGGCTTCAGCAGTTGTGGCATGCGGGCTCAGTAGTTGTGGCTCACAGGCTCTAGAGTGCAGGCTCAGTAATTGTGGTACATGGGCTTAGTTGTTCTGCAGCATGTGGGATCTTCCTGGACCAGGGTTCGAACCTGTGTCCCCTGCATTGGCAGTTGGATTCTTAACCACTGCACCACTAGGGAAGTCCCAGCAAAGAGTTTATAAAGACATTTTTCAATGAATTCATCATGAGCAAAAAGCTTTACTTTAATACAAAGCATACTAATATATTTTCTATGGTTAGAACTTTTGTAACTTTATTTTTTTTATATACAGTATTAAGTGTACAAGGATAGAACCCTGGGAATTGCAAAAATAATGCAAAGTGTTTGCATAACTGGCCTAATATTTTTTTAGAAGAAATGATCATTTTTAGGTGATTAAATTGATAAGTTTTCAGTTTGCAAACAGTGAGTGAACAACGAATAAATATTTAAAATTCTCCTGTGTATCAAGCATCTTATGTTATCCCCCACACTAACTATATAAATGTTGGTTGTACATTATTTTCTTTTTCTTTAAACTATTGTAGCAACACTTTCTTCTTTATTATAATTATTTTTAGTTGCAATACCATATTTGTTTCAAGTCTACAATTTTCTCAGCTTATTCAGTGTGGGAAAGACTTTCATAGTCATTACAAAATTCAGGATGGGCATCTTTGTTCTGGGAAAGAGCTCTATAATACTCTTAATTTTCTTTCCCTAAAATTCACATAAAACAAACATTCTTATTTAGAATTAATACTTTTTTATCTTTCCCTTTATGTTTATTTTAAACATATTCCAGTACCTTAGTTAAACATGGTGAATTCCAAATAATTGTATTGTTATTATTGTTGTTATTTGCTTTTCTTACTCAGTATGAGTTATTAGAGGTCAAAAACATGTTAAAGTTTTGCCCCAACTAAGTTAGTAATGAGCAATCAGTATGCATTTTCTATGTATTTGAAAAAAAATTAATGCAGGAAAAAGACAAAGGTGTATTACTGCACTTTTAGTGTGTCACCAAATGTTTATAAGTGGTTTCAAATATTTACCTCAAGGAAGCTTTGCATACATACTCAATTTTCTATTTTTATAAGACATAAACAAGTTCTCTGGAGTTTGGGCTGAAAAATGTACTTTATTCCTTTTTATATTACTTATTAAGGGGACTTCAATCAAGCTATCAAACTTTCAAAGTCTCATTTCCCTTATGTGTACTAAGGAGATTAAAAAATGGTAATTATTTAATAGATTTCTGAAACATAACATAATAGATGTAAAGAAAATGTATAATGCATAACATTAAATACTTAAGGAAGAAAAACGATTATTTTATTTTCATAGTTGTGTGTTGATGATATTAATATTACTGAAAATGATTCATGGATATAATCAAATATATATATATATTTAAACATCACTGAAAAAGGCAGAGTAAAAAACACAACAGTGAGATTGAACTGAACATAGTAATCCTGTCACATAAAATTGCAAATTATTGTTTACCATCTTTCAATAGAGCTGCTATGTTGTTTTATTTATATAAATATGAGCATCTGAGCTGATTTCAGCACTTATAAAATATTTAATATTTATGACTAATATATTTATTTTATTTGTAAATTACTTTTATGTTTATGAAAATATATGTTTTAATCATAAATTCAATTTTGAGGTTTCTAGCATGTGGGTTTTTATGAAGTTATAATTTATATTTGAATGCACAACAAACCTATTAATTTATAAGAAATAGCAAAACTCAACTCAAGTAGGCTCATTCATGCAATCAATTCAAGTAGGCATATTCATGCAAATATATCCTTATATTAATGAAAGCTATTTCTTCTCTCCCATTATAATGTAAAATGCACTTTCTCAAAATAATGAAAGCAAAGATTTGCTCAGCTGGGTCTGTTTTTCATTCAATTTCATAATTTGTTAGATTTACATTTAAATTACAGATATTTTATTTCCCAAAAAATGTGGGAGAGTAATTTCATGTAATTATATACTAATGTCTACAAGGTCTCAATTTGGTTTTATTCCCATGTACACTAAGAAGGATATTTTGCTTGATTGTGGCATCTGTAAGAATAAATAATTACCTTAGCCCTTTCCACCTTTTTCTTTTATAGAGAATGCAAAAGAAGAATACTTCTAAGACATTTTATACTTGAAGAGTGTCATGAAATGCTGATCTCTTGAGTTTAATTTAAATAATTAATTTTGATACATTTGCTTTATCACTGCATTATTTGAAACATCAGTATCTGGGGCAAGATTTTTATCTAACTCTGAACTAGATTTCTGTGTATGATGAAATCTAAAATGTATAGCATAAGTCTAGGCAGTAATATAGATTTGTAATCATTGCATTTAACTGTAACCAGAATAGAAGATTAACCTAAAGAAAAACATTGCTATTTTGTATTACTTTCCTATTTCCACTTATTATTATTATTGATGTTTTATTTATTTACATTATTTTTGTTATGTAGACAAAGAATTGTAGTTCCAATTTTATGAGACAGATCAAGACATGAAGCCAGGAGGCTCGGGCTTTGGAGGTCAGATCCCAGGGAGAGGACTGGGGTTGGCTGCATGAACACAGCCTGAAGGGGGCTACTGCACTAGAGGTAGCCAGAAGGGAGTCTGGGAAAAAATCTGGAGACTCCCAAGAGGCAAGAGACTTTTTCTTGCTTCTTTGTTTCCTGGTGTGCGAGGAGTGGGGATTAAAAGCACCACTTAAAGGAGCTCCAGAGAAGGGTGTGAGCAGCGGCTATCAGAGCGTACCCCAAAGAAGATCATGAGATGCTAAGGCTGCTGCTGCAGCCACCAAGAAGCCTGTGTGCAAGCAGAAGTCATTATTCACAACTCTGCTCCAGGGAGCCTGTGTAGCCCACCACAGCCAGGGTCCCGTGATCCAGGGAAAAGTTCCCCAGGAGAACACATGGTGCACCTCAGGCTGGTGCAACATCATGCCAGGCTCTGCTGCCACAGGCTTGCCCTGCATTCCTTACTCCTCCCTCCCCAATGCCTGAGTGAGCCAGAGCCCCCTAATCACCTGCCATTTTAACCCCATCCTGTCTGGGTGGGGAACAGACACCCTCAGGTGACCTACACGCAGAGGCAGGGCCAAATCCAAAGCTGAACCCCAGGAGCTGTGAGAAGAAAGAAGAGAAAGGGAACTCTCTCCCAGCAGCCTCAGGAACAGCACATTATATGCCCACAACCAACTTGACGTATACTGCATCTGTGGAATACCTGAATACACAATGAATCGTCCCAAATTAAGAAGGTGAAATTTGGGAGCAAACGATATATATATATATTTTTTCCCTTTTTCTCTTTTTGTGAATGTATATGTGTATGTTTCTGTGTGTGAGTTTGTCTGTATTGCTTTGCTTTTACTAGTTGTCCTAGGGTTATATCTGTTGATTGTTTGTTTGTTTGTTTGTTTATAGTTTTTAACACTTGTTATCATTGGTGGTTTTGTTTTTTGGTTTGGTTGCTCTCCTCTTTCTTCTTTTATTTTTTTTACTGTACACAGGCCTATCACTGTTGTGGCCTCTCCCGTTGCAGAGCACTGGCTCTGGACGCGCAGGCTCAGGAGCCATGGCTCACAGGCCCAGCCGTTCTGCGGTATGTGGGATCTTCCCAGACTGGGGCACGAACCCATGTCCCCTGTATCGGCAGACGGACTCTCAACCACTGAGCCACCAGGGAAGCCCTCCTCTTTATTTTTAAATTACTTAAATAAATTTTTAATATATATTTTAATATATATATTTTTATTTTAATAACTTTTTATTTTATTTTATCTTCTTTCTTTCTTTTCTTTCTCACTTTTATTCTCAGCTGTGTGGATGACAGGCTCTTTGTGATCCAGCAAGGCATCAGAGCTGTATCTCTGAGGTCAGAAAGCCAAGTTCAGAACATTGTTCCACAAGGGACCTCCCAGGTCCACATAACATCAAATGGTGATAATCTCCCAAATATCTCCATCTCAATGGCAAGACCAAGCTTCACTCAACAACCAGCAAGCTACAATGCTGGACACCCTATAGCAAACAATTAGCAAGACAGGAATACAACTCCACCAATTACCAGAGGGGCTGCCTAAAATCATATTAAGGCAACAGACACCCCCAAAACACACCACCAGATATGGACTTGCCCACTAAAAAGACAAGATCCAGCCTCATCCACCAGAACACAGACACTAGTCCCCTCTACCGGGAAGCCTACACAACGCACTGAACCAACCTTAGCCACTGGGAACAGACATCAAAAACAACGGGAACGATGAACTTGCAGCCTCTGAAAAGGAGGCCCCAAACACAGTAAGTTAAGCAAAATGAGAAGACAGAGAAACATACAGCAGATGAAAGAGAAAGGTAAAAACGCACCAGACCTAAATAATAAAGAGGAAATAGGCAGTCTACCTGAAAAAAAATTCAGAAAAATAATAGTAAAGATGATCCAAAATATTGGAAATAGAATGGAGAAATTACAAGAAACGTTTAACAAGGACATAGAAGAACTAAAAAGCAAACAAACAGATATGAACAACACAATAAATGAAATTAAAAATTGTCTGGAAGGGATCAATAACAGAATAACTGAGGCAAAAGAACGGATAAGTGACCTGGAAGATAAAATAGTGGAAATAACTACTGCAGAGCAGAATAATGAAAAAAAAAAAAGAAAAGAAAAGAATTGAGGACAGTCTCAGAGAACTCTGGGACAAAAATAAACATGCCATCATTCGAATTATAGGGGTCGAATAAGAAGAAGAGAAAAAGAAAGGGAATGAGAAAATATATGAGGAGATTATATTTGAAAACTTCCCTTATATGGGAAAAGAAATAGTTAATCAAGTGCAGGAAGCACAGAGAGTCCCATACAGGATAAATCCAAGGAGGAACACTTCGAGACATATATTAATCAAACTATCAAAAATTCAGTACAAAGAAAATATATTAAAAGCCGCAAGGGAAAAAAAACAAAAAACAAAAAACAAATAATATAAAAGGGAATCTCCATAAGGTTGAGAGCTGATCATTCATCAGAAACTCTGCAAGCCAGAAGGGAATGGCAGGACATATTTAAAGTAATGAAAAGGAAAAAAAAAACTACAAGCAAGACTACTCTGCCCAGCAAAGATCTCATTCAGATTAGACAGAAAAATTAAAACCTTTAGAGACAAGCAAAAGCTAAGAGAATTCAGCACCACCAAACCAGCTTTACAACAAATGCTAAAGGATCTTCTCTAGTCAGGAAACACAAGAGAAAGAAAAGACCTAAAATAACAAGCTGCAAACAATTAAGAAAATAGTACTACGAACATACATATAGATAATTACCTTAAATGTAAATGGATTAAAACCTCCAACCAAAAGACATAGACTGGCTGAATGGTTACAAAAACAAGACCCATATATATGCTGTCTACAGGAGACTGACTTCAGATGTAGGGACACATACACACTGAAAGTGAGGGGATGGAAAAAGCTATTCCATGAAACTGGAAATCAAAAGAAAGCTGGAGTAGCAATTCTCATATCAGACAAAATAGATTTTAAAAGAAAGACTATTACAAGAGACAAAGAAGGATACTACATAATGATCAAGGGACCAATCCAAGAAGATATAAAAATTGTAAATATTTATGCACACAACATAGGAGTGCCTAAATACATAAGGCAAATACTAACAGACATAAAAGGGGAAGTCAACAGTAACACAATCATAGTAGGGGAGTTTAAAACCCCAATTTTACCAATGGACAGATCATCCAAAATGAAAATAA
The DNA here is from genome assembly GCA_004363435.1 of Platanista minor. Classification (NCBI taxonomy): domain Eukaryota; kingdom Metazoa; phylum Chordata; class Mammalia; order Artiodactyla; family Platanistidae; genus Platanista; species Platanista minor. The sequence continues at coordinate 14,660 of RJWK010055277.1, forward strand.
ATAAGGAAACACAAGCTTTAACTGATCCATTAAGCAAGATGGACTTAATTGATAATTATAGGACATTCCATCCCAAAACAACAGAATACACTTTCTTCTCAAGTGCTCATGGAA
>RJWK010055278.1:0-14773 GCA_004363435.1 Platanista minor
TATATATATATATATATATATATATACACACACACATATATACATATGGAATCTAAAAAAAAAATGTTCCTGAAGAACCTAGGGGCAGGACAGGAATAAAGACTCAGATGTCGAAAATGGACTTGCGGACATGGGGATGGGAAAGGGTAAGCTGGGATGAAGTGAGAGAGTGTACACTGACCTATGTACACTACCAAATGTAAAATATTTAGTTAGTGGGAAGCAGCCGCATAGCACAGGGAGGTTAGCTCGGTGCTTTGTGACCACCTAGATGGGTGGCATAGGGAGTATGGGAGGGGTATGCAAGAGGGAAGAGATATGGGGATACATGTATACATATAGCTGATTCACTTTGTTATACAGCAGAAACTAACAACATTGTAAAGCAATTATTCTCTAATAAAGATGTAAAACAAATATATATGACAACAGATTCAGGGTCCTGTACTTTCCACACACTTCTACTTCTTGGGACATTGGGCAAGTTATTTTACTTCTCTGGGTTTCAGTTCCCTCACCTATGAAATGGGAATAATAGAATCTATATCATATATTTATTTTGAGTGTATATGAGAATTAAATAGAAGAATGCACAACATCTGTAGAACAGAAACCTATACTTAATAAAAGCTCACCCTTTGCATCTGTTGGGATAGCCTTTTCTCTACTATCTTGTATTTAGCAATAAGTATATGGAACTAAAGAGGAAAAAAAAAAAATCTAGCCAGACTTACCTATAAGCATAAACTTATATTGTTATATTCCTACGTGCTTCGATTTCCAATGCAGTTATTCTGGAGTCATTCTGGGCCTCCTTACTTAAGGTAAAGATGAGTTTCTGTCTGTTAGCCCTTCCCTCTGTTTGTGTGCAAATCACACCAAGCATGCCTGAAAAGCTCAGAAGATAAAGGTGAAATGAATGGTTCAAGGTCCTCATTAGCTCTCTAAGCAGTTTGATGATGTTCAAACAACTTCTAAGAGTTTCTTCAAAAGCCACTTAAGAAAGGCTGGCCCACATATCACATCACAAAGTATCACTGACAGATGGAAACTGGAATCGCTGTCCTACCGTTGGGAAATGGAGGCCTCTTCCTCCAGCTTTTATTAGAAAGGACAGCGCAAGTGGCTTGAAGCCTACTTAGTATGGTGGGCACCAAACCTTCAATTAACACCTCATACTTGGTACCCTCTTGCAACCTCTCAAGGGAATCAAAGTGTAATCTGCCTCACTTTCAGAAGGAACAATACTCTACTCACTGATTAATCTTTACTCAATGGTATTTAAGCTAGCTTTATTTAGTTTTTTAAACTTTAACTCAGTATCCCACATCAGGAACTACAGAATTTCCAGCGACCACCATTCTGCTCTTGACCACTGTTTAAACCTTCAAGGAGAAATTGAGCAAGAGCAAAATAAAACTTTATCACTTTTTTATTACTGCATCACTGGCTTCTGATTAGAAGAGAACTCAGCTATGGTCAAAAGTCCTGGTTGTTATTATTTCTATAAACTGTACATTTTACAGCCACGGTAAGATGGAGATGTAGCAAGAATAGTATACTGAAAGATAAAAATCTCAAGTGATACATTGTAAACCACTGTTTCAATCCTATATTCTTTAATTCACACCATAATGGTCTGAGACTCTTTAGAGATGAACTGAATGCATAAACTTCTCTGAAAGTAAGTGGGGAGATCAGCCTGTATTACTTGATGGGGTGATTTTATATACAAAAAGTAGGACAGACTCATGGTTGAGTTATCAATCTACTGCTTATTTTTGCTATCACTAAAACCAGTGTTTTCCAAAGCATTCTAAGTAACTTTGCCCAGATATGCAAGGTTATTTCACCAATGAAATTATCCTAGTGGCCACATAGGGTGACTTTACTGTTTAAGATGAATGGTTTTTAAGGATCATCTTTGGGCTAAAGTTTTGTGAGAAAATCCCCTCTGCCATAGGCATGGAACTCGGGTTTTTTTTTTGTTTTGTTTTTTTTTTTTTTTACTCAGCTCTTTTTCAAATGCTGAAATGAAATCAAAGTGACTTTTTGAGGAAAAAAAAAACCAGCAGAGTTTTGCCTGAAGAAACCTCAGTGATTCAATCCATGTAGAAATGATGTGGCCATCCACCTCAGGAATAATAGATAAATCATGGTTAGGTTTTTTTTTTTTTTTTGCGGTATGCGGGCCTCTCACTGTTGTGGCCTCTCCCGTTGCGGAGCACAGGCTCCGAACGCGCAGGGTCAGCGGCCGTGGCTCACGGGCCCAGCCGCTCCGCGGCATGTGGGATCTTCCCGGACCGGGGCACGAACCCGTGTTCCCTGCATCAGCAGGCGGACTCTCAACCACTGCACCACCAGGGAAGCCCGATGGTTAGGTTTTCAAGTCTCAAAACAGTGTTGACTCTATAGGAACTCATCTAATTTGTGAAGTATATAGAATATCTCTCCCTGAGTATGATAAAATATAAACACTAGGTCAAGTGAAATCACACTGTCGAACTGTTTGACATCCAACTAAAAATTCATGTTGAAGTAAATTTCACGTAGCCTACTTCAAAGAAAAAAATCTACTCATCTTTTTCTTTATAGTCTGTATTCCACCCATATGTGAGATTATTTCATCAGAAGCAATATTCCATTAGAACTGCTTGAATGTTAGAATAGCTTCATAAAAATTTTTTCCATAACTGTTATAAAAATTGTTGTTAATAGCATACGCATTTGTACAGTGTTTGTGTTCCATGTCTCAAAGGTTCGCGTGAGAATTTTATTTTAGAATTGACTGCATATTAAATTATGTTTGACCTTCGAAAACCTGATAGTATTTCTACTTTTCTGGAGGAGAATACATTTGCAAATTCTGGCTTCTCTCCTTACATTGGCTGCTGGGAAACACAGGAGTGAATATGCCACCTGTTACAGTCACTTTACTAGTCACTGTTATCAGCATATTTGTCTCATTCCATTATGTTTATTCTGAACACATGTAACATTTAAATATGTTTATATATAAAGATTATAGGTTTAGATATATAAATATATATGTAAATCTATATATATCTACGTAATTATAATCTTCAAATAATTTTGGGTAAGGGATAGAGTACCAACAAATATATATTGGTTGTAATTCTAATTGTCATGATATACCATATAACAAAATGCTTTAATGTGACTTTCAGAAATTTGTTTCTATTATTAATGACATGTGTAATCAATATCAATATTATGCAATACATAACTTCAAATTTCTCTGCCGTGCTAAGTGGTATACATTTTATACCACACAGCTTGTAGTGTAGAGTTGTGGAGGCCGTGCACTGCTTAACTCCACACGTTCCACTAATCTCATAGTCTAAAATATCACCACTTGGGCTCGTCGCATGCATAAGCAATGTGACTGAATGTTGGCCGCATTATGTGTAAGTGCACAGCTCTCCAAAGAAACTCAATAAGGTTTTAACGTATTAAGGCATTCTTGACTCTGAATCCATCTCTAAACTAATCATGGTGAAACTGATGGGAAATAAATGCAGACAATTTCCATTTATTAAAACTTCTCTGACTTCCTTTCTTTAGGACTGATGGATAAAAGTAAAGCAGCACAAAGACGACAGATTCTTACTAAAAATTTATGGATTTTGTGATTTATTTACCCATAAATTTATTCCTGACTCTATAAACATGTTTCTGCCAGATCTATCTCTAACTGTTTGGTGTAAAACTATGGAAATTTTCACGGCAGACATAAAAGATAGACTCGTTAATAAAAATTTAAGTAGGCATCATTTGATACAATTGGTTCACATGGATAGAGTGGGCCTTAAGCAATGCATAAAACTCGGTATTTGAGGTAAAATAGGATAGCTGCGCTAAAGTATGAGGCGTTATGGAAATGTCCTGTTCTCTCTAGTCAGACATGAGTGATACATTATGCAACTTGGACCAAGTTATTCAACCTTCTTGAATCTCATTGCCTCTTTAGAACACTGGCTGATGACACCAACACTGTCCTCATCCGGCAGTTGTTAACTAGAATGATGCCTGCAAAGTAGTCAGCACTACCTAACATTTACTAGTTATTCCCACTCCTCCTTTGAATTCAAAATGCAACAAAATCTAACAGACAAGAAACAACATGACAATTGAGTGTGCAAAGGGCAAAGATTCCTTCTTCCTGAGAAAACCCTAAGTCCAATAAATTCAAATGCAAAACAATTTAAAATTTTATTTTAATACTACACCTTAAAGGAATGAAAACTTTGGAATTAAAAAATGTGACATTTCAGAGAGAAAAAAGCTTTATGTCTTATAATTAGTAAATATTGCTTATGGAAACTTATCTGGAAAGATTAACTCTAAACTAGGAGAAATGTAAATAAAGGTTACTGAACATTATTTTGTGTATCTGGGTTATAAGAAGAACAGCACAGTATCCTATAACCGAGGAGCTCTTAAAATTAACAAGTGTCCTCTAAACGGAGATCATTTCACATGCAAATATAGTTTGAAGATCACAGTAGCTTTATCCTTAAGCAATAAAATTCCACTCATTGTGCACTTAAAGCAGATGCTAGTGAGTGATGAGGGGGCAGTGGTAATAGACTCTCAGAGATGGGAGCGATATGGCAGCCTTTTCCCTTTGCTATGAGGAAGATGAGACAAAGAGGTTAAGCGTCTTGCCCAAGAATAGAATTAGGTCTTAACAGACCAGGGAGGCCATCTACTTTCTGGGTTTAAGGAGCAACCCAGGCCGCTGACGCTCATCGAGTGTGCAGCAGAGAACTGCACCAGGCCCAGTTCAAAGAAAACAAAATTAACATCTTCTATTGAAAATCTGATGTTCTGTTTATAACTCTATTTGTCTTATAAACTTTAATGAATGGTGATCTAAATCTTGGGATAATTTTGATGTTTTCCTCATGCAAATCCGGCTCATCTGAGATTCCCAGTAAAGCTCTATCCCTGCTCCTTTTTCCCCTGAACCAAAACAGGTCCTGAACGGCCCTGGCACAGGTCCTTTTCACTCTGGTACTGCAAATTCAAAAAATCGATACATTGTCCAGTATGCTCTCATCTTTGCCATGCTTCCTGAGAGATGCTTTGTGCTTTCTTTTTTTTTTTTTTTTAAACTACAACAAAAAACATTCTTCCGGGGACCTCACCCAATCATGTGGTTTTAAATACCATCTATATTGGAAAGACTCTCAGATTTATTTTTCCAGCACAGATCTCTCCCCTGAACTCTAGACTCCTAGACCTAGATGGTCTACTATACATCTCTACATGGATGTGCAATAGGCATCTCAAGTTTAACATTTTTAAAACCAAATTACTGCTCTTTTCTCCAAAAATCTGCATCTGCAGTCTGTCCTGTTTGAGTTAATCGCAAGTCCATCCTTCCAATTACTCAAGCCAAAGATCTGAGAGTTACCTGGACCCTTCTTCCGTACTCTACAGTTCATTCATCGCAAAATCCTCCACCTCCATCATGGATCTGATTCCTACCACTGTCACCACCTCTACTGATGTCACGTTGGCTCACTTCACCGTCATCTCTCACCTCGTATGTTACAAAGCCTCCTACTTTGTGCCCTTGGTTTCCACTTTGAACCCTGTATCTAGACTCAGCGAGGAAGCCAAACAAAATGATCCTGTGAAAATGTAAATCAGACCCACATGAGTCTTCTGGCTCAAAACCCTCCAATGGCTTCCTCTGTCACTCTGATTAAATGTCCAACACTCTCATTTGCAAGGCCCCACACAGTTTGGCATCCTGGTCTTTCTTTTGACTGCATTTCCTGACAGTTGCCTGGTCCTTCTCTCAGGTCCAGCCACATGGGCATCCCAGCTGACCCTCAGACATTCTGGGCCTTCAGGCCTTTCCATTTGCTGTTTCCTTTACCTCTCTCTCTCAGGTCTTTCCTGAAATATCACCTAATCAGAGAGAACTTTGCTCTTAGTCTATGTGGGATGCTATAAGGAATGACCATAGCCTGAGTGGCTTAAGGAACAAATATTGATTTCTCAAAGTTCTGGAGGCTAAGAAGTCTAAGATTAAGCCATCAGCATACCTGGGGGCTGGTGAGGACCCTCTTCCTGGTGTGCAGATGGCCATCTTCTCAGTGTTTCCTCACATGGTGGAGAACAGAGAGAGAGTGAATGAGCTCTATTATTTTCGCTTCTTCTAAGGGCACTAATTCCACCATGAGGACCTCACCCTCATGATTGACTCACCTCCAAAGGCCCCCATCCACAAGTATCCTCACAGGGGAGATTAATGTCTCAACACATCAATTTTGGGAAGACAGACATTCAGTCCATAGCACCTTCCCTTACCAGTCTATTTAAAATTAAACTTCCCCTTTGGCACACTCTCTATTCCCTTTTCCTGCTTCATTTGGTTTCATAGAACATATCCTTCATCACACTACGTATTTTAATTATTCTGTTATTGTCTGTCCACCTCAACTATATTATAAGCTCTATGAGGGCAGGAATTTTTGTCCATTTTATTAATTTTTACCCTTACACCTAAATCATGACCTGAAACACAGGAAAAGCTCAATACATATTTATTGAATCAATTAGTACATTTCCCTGCTCCAAACAAATCCTCTTATTATTTTCCAAGTTTCTTTCCTGTACTTTCATCTGAGCATCTTTCCTGTATATTTTGAGTCTACAGAGAATGCATTTTACTTAGTTTCACCAAATATAAAGCTTACAGGATTTATTTCTCATTCTCCTTGATGTTTGTGATTGAATTCCAGAAGAAGAAGAAAATGCTGACTTATACAGTCATGTGCATGGAGAAAATCTTACCAGTCTGTTTTTAAGACCAATTGTTTCTTCCTTTGCAATGTTTCTAAGTTTCAATCATATTTCATAGCCTCCCAGCTAGTCTCCCTAACTCTAATACTTTTCCTGTAATACATCTTGTACCTCCTACTGGGAAAACACAACTTTTACTTATGTCACCCTGGGAATCTAGAATTCTCTGGTGCATTTTTAGATTCTTCTGTCTAGGATCCAAGGTCCCTGAGGTTTGTGTTCTTAGCTCTTACACATGTTAAAATTTTACTTTCAGACACACGCTAATATTCTTCTTCTACTTCAATTAAGACTTTCAGTCTCTTCTTGTCCCTGTTTCCTCTAATCAGTCTTCAAAACCTAGTTCAGCTGGACCTTCTCCTTACAGCACTTGCCAATTATTTCAGAAAACATTGATCTCTTCCTCATTGGAATAACTTACTGAACTACTGTATTTTTAGTGTGAGACATAATTGAGCATTCAGTTGTTCCCTAGGACTACTTTATAAGCTCCTTAAACACTATGTAAGGATACAAATTTCTTCATTATTTTCTGGGACATGTTATCTTAAAAGCTAGTGGGTTTTTTTTTCCATCTGAAAGAGAAAAGTGCCTAGCTTACATTGACTGCTTCACTTTTCCTTGATGAATGAGAGAGAAAGGGTGGGGGGGGAAAGGAAAGGAAAGAAAAAGAAAGGAAAGGAGAGGAGGGAAGAAGGTGGCCAATAGTGACCTTATTTTTTTGAGTTCTATGAATCTTGCTTAACTGCCTTGTGTAATCCACACTTTTTTCTTCTTAAAATACATTGACTTTAGTGAAGAGACATAAAATGAAATGCTTATTAACTTTTAAGGACAATGCAAGAAAAACATGATACAAATCATGACTTTTACTTCCAAAAAAGTAACTGGTATTATATAAATGCAATTGAAAAGAAAGGATTTTATTGTACAGTTGTGTTATTATTATGGCATGTTCAGATAGATTATATGATAAACCAAATTAAGATTGTTTATACTCAAATGATTTATACATAACGAATGGCTATATCATATTACATCTTTTAAAAGTACCTCAGGGGCTTCCCTGGTGGCACAGTGGTTGAGAATCCGCCTGCCAATGCAGGGACACGGGTTTGAGCCCTGCTCTGGGAAGAGGGAAGACCCCACGTGTCGCAGAGCAACTAAGTCCTTATGCCACAAATACTAAGCCTGCACTCTAGAGCCCATGAGCCACAACTACTGAAGCCCGTGGGCCTACAGCCTGTGCACAGCACCAAGAGAAGCCACCACAATGAGAAGCCGGCACACCGCAACGAAGAGTAGCCCCTGCTTGCCACCCCCGGCTCGCCACTACTAGAGAAAAAGCCCGCAGGCAGCAATGAAGTCCCAACGCAGCCAAAAATTAATTAATTAATATTTTTAAAAATAAAAATAAATAAAAGTACCTCAAATGCTTTTCCAGGAATTTTATTGAAATTCTACCAGTTTTTGTGCTATTTGGTGGAGATGTAAAGATAAATTTAAAACCTGGACTTCAACTTCAAGGAAATCACAATCTAAGGGGAAGAGAAATATCCTTCCTATTTCCACATTATGGTTTTTCATTTATAAACAAGCTATAGTTCATTAGAGGTTTTAAATTAGGGAGAAAGAAAAAAAAGAAAAAAAAAGTGGAATTGCATTTTTAAATATTAATAAAAGAAGCTTGCAACACGGGTTATATACCAAAATCTGTCAGAGATAAGATGTATGCATTTCACAGGATTAACAGAGAATAAAGGTAGAATATTATTAAACAAAGCAAAGGAAATTTTGAAAGTAACATATGAACTCAAAAGAACATTTTAGAATGGTAAAATATTTGGTGCATCCAGGCTATTGATTCCCTGCAACAGATTTCTCATTTGGCCCCAGCGAACAATCATCCAGCTGTCAAGGGGAAATCTGTCATATGTGAACCAACTTCCTCTGTGCCAAGAACAAGGTCAGAAGTAGAGGAAAGGAATATCCTGTCACTCACTGGATTTGACAGTAAATTACTCTTTGATGAACAGATGGACTTGAAGTGATTTAAATTCATAACCAAAGTGTAATCATGAGGAACGGTGATTTGGAATCCTCTGGCAACACGTGAGTGAAGGACATATCTTGAACACTAGTCACCAAATCCTGTCTTGCTCCCTGAGAGCTGGTCCACGATCAAAGGAAGTGTATCGACATGCTACCAGAATTATATGGACAGGTCCGGAGGTGTGTGATCCACTTCTGTAATATCTCTCCTGTACAAAGATATTGTTTATAGATATTGTTTTCAATAGGATGTGGAGACTTTAAAAAGCAAAGCTGTTGCTTAATTTTACAAAAAAAGAAAACATCTTTTCCTTTTGGACAAAAATCGATAAAATACATTAATAAATGTGTATATCTGAACATGCTAAACTATAAACCCTTTATGACAACATTAGAGTGGAAGGATTAATAATAATAGCATCATTCAAATCTCCTAGAGTAGGCATCCACGGAGTATGTGGGCCTTTCAAAGGCAGTATGTATCCAGTGCTTACAAAGAGCTCAGTATATGGTCTTCTCACTGTGTTTATTAATGTGACGGTGGTGATGACACTAACAATGATGAAGAAGGTTCTGGATATGCATATGCTGAGAGGCAAGGAAAGATTGTCTAAATACGAATCTGCAGCCCATTTATCGAGAGACTCAGAGCTCTTTTTCAAAATATGCTTCTTTCTCTGTTTTCACTTCTTCCTTGCATCCCTCCCTTTTTTCTCCCCTTTCCTCCTCGTTCTCTTTCCCTTCTTTCAACAGCTAATAAATTGCTATCATGTGTTAAGTAATATGCTGTATTTCAGAGATATAAATATGTACAATGAGTGTTTCCTACCTTTCAAGAATATGTAGACCAGTATATTGAATTAGGCATGTGGAAAATCAAGTGTAATTTATGAGGGACATAACGGAAGTTTTTCTATTTAGAAACTTTCCCTATATGAACATATGTTCTAAAGTAAATCGGATTCCCTCACTGTAATGTTTCTGAAGATGGAATCATTTTTTTAACTTGTGGAAATGCTTTGAAGAACTGAATCATTTAAACCTCAATTAGTCACGTTAGAGTTAGAAACAGCACGTCAGCACCTGGCACAATAAGCATAATAAAGGGCAGGAAGGAGGTAATAGTTCTGTGTGAGATGGCATACAAATAGCCAAGATTTTATCAAAAGAAGATAATAGTCTAGCTTAATCTTAAAAGGTAATAAACCAAGAATTGGGGATGAGAGGAAAGATGAATGGCAGAAGCATATAATTAGATCATAGTAAGCATAGTTGCAAAGATAGTAAAAAGCATGTGAATAAGACTAAGCCATTTGGCAAGGATGGACTGTGGGGTTCAAGGGAGAAAAAAGGGCTAAATGTGAGTTAGAGTTGGCGAGATACACAAAGCCAAGTTATGACAACACTTGACTATTGTGAGGAAGAGATGGACTTTATCCTACAGTCTCGGGAGAGTTCTTCCAATGTTATAAGATGGGGGTAGCCTGACTGCCTTCATATTTTGTAAAGAGCCCTCTGGTACGTAAAGCAGTGGTTCAAAAAAGGGGACAAGTTTGCTCTTCAGAGGATATATGGAAATATCTGGAGATATTTTTGACAATCACAACCTGTTGTAAGGAAGGGTGCTGCTGGTATTTAATGGGTAGAGATCACAGATGTGGCTCAACGTTTTCAAAGGCACAGGACAGCCCTCATAGCAAAGAATTATCTAATCCAATATGCAGCAGTGCTGAGGTTGAAAACAGGGATAAAGAAAACAGACTGTGGGGCTTCCCTGGTGGCACAGTGGTTGGGAGTCCGCCTGCCCATGCCGGGGACACGGGATCGTGCCCCGGTCCGGGAGGATCCCGCGTGCCGCAGAGTGGCTGGGCCTGTGAGCCATGGTCCCTGGGCCTGCGCGTCCGGAGCCTGTGCTCCGCAGCGGGAGGGGCCCGTGTACCGCAAAAAAAATAAAAAGAAAACAGACTGTGGTGGTGAAGTGGGAATACAGAAAATGAATTAAGGGAGAGCAGTTTCAAGACTGTAAGGATACCAGTCCCTTGGTATCTGAATAAGATACTTAATAAGAGGTTAGGGATGGAGTGGGAGGTTGCTGTTAGCAAATGTAACCCTTTATATATAGAATGGATAAACGACAAGGTCCTACTGTACTGCACGGAGAACTACGTTCAATATCCTATGATAAACCATAATGAAAAAGAATATTTAAAAAAATGTATATATATGTATAACTGAATCACTTTGCTGTACAGCAGAAATTAACACAATATTGTAAATCAACTACAATAAAAATATTAAGAAAAAAAAAAGTTACAGAAATGCTGCTGGGCATGTGGTCTGTGCAGTCACACGGCTCCACACTCATAAGTGCCCACATTTGGTTTAATGTTCTGTTATCACTTTACAGACATTTTTAGTACCTCTGAACAAGGCATCTACATTTTCATTTTGTAACCAGTCCTAGGTGTTGGATTTTTAGAGTTGTTAAGGAGGATGAATGCTGGATGTGGGGTGCTGAAGAAAGGAAATTTACTTAATGATGAGTCTCTGAGTTGTACTGTTACTAGCTAGGAGAAACAGGAGGTTCAGCTTTTGGGGAAAAGATAACGAACATAGTTTGATATACATTGATTTAGAGCCACTTGTTGTATATTCAAGTAAAATTATGCAGTAGACAGCATGCTGACGCCCGGAGAATTTTAGGAACAAGATACCTCTAGATAACATTCATTGGTGTTAAGAATCTAAGCTCTACAGCAGAGAGGAAATGACCCACAGTGACATGGCAGTCAATATCTGGAAAAATTCACTTCTGGCTAACATAAACACTTCATTGTCATGGAATATAGTTAGTAGTTATATACGTAGTCCAAACTACACAGTGATTATCTCATCCTTTTAAAGATATTAAAATATATTTACATAAAGAATTTTAAAAATAAAAATATATTTGTATTTGAATGTTTGTGTTTTCTGTTTTTTGAAAGTATTTTAAATGTTTAGAAGCTTGTGTTTTAATAAAAGGACCCAAAAGAAATGTACACTTCTTCCTTAAAAAAACCCACAGTTTTGGTAATCTGTAATATGCAGCAAATATGAGCATTTAGCTGAAATAATAATAGTATGTTTAATTTTTCTGAAGGGTCTTGAGACGTTGCAATTACAGATGGTAAAATTTTTAGCTTAGATTTTAGTAGCTGCTAGCCCTGAAATGGACTGTAAAAATATTTTAACACAAATATATACTATTTCAGAAGTAAAAAGGCTTTAAAACTTTAAAAAGTCATATCTCAGAATTTGGGCAGTAATTATAACCTTACTTTAACTCATGGACTAATTTTTTTTTTTCTCACCTCTGATCGGTCATTTGGTATCTTTTGTGTCTTACTCCCTTAAAATCCATTTGTAGTATGTAATATTTATCATAAAACCAGTACTGTTCTGTGTTCCATGAATACTGCTTACACAAGAGTTGATTACAAAACATGTTTCTAGAGGCATGATAGACTGATTACACTTGAAGTTTACCTATTTTTCTGGTATTAGTTGAATGTTTCTAAATAAATCTTAAATGTTTTCAGAGATTACATATGAAATGTGTAGAGTGCATTTCCTTAGGGAAAATTAAAAGTTTTCTTACCTTTAAATATTTCTGTTCTGTTCCCTCAGAGCAGAATACTGGGATAAACTGATGTATCATAATTGTATCAATATTTATGAATGGTCACAGCTTAAGCTAGTCCTAATGGCCACCCTCAGTGCAACTAATTAAGTCACCAAGTTCCTTCAGTCTTCAGTTTCCACTATTAAAATTTCTGTCTGATTGTGGAGCCCTGGTAGTCACACTGTTTCCAGTATGGGGAAGATGACTACTTCTCCATTCCTTGTTCCGAGTTCATACTACTTTTTCAACCTGTATTAGATTTACAGCATCTGCAAATTAAGTGAGTGATACTGAGACAAAAGATACAGCTCCTCTCTCTAAGGATATTAGCATTTAGTGGAGCTCTCATTACCAGAGCCTACTTTATTGCTAAATAAAACTAATTGGTACAGCTATTTCTTATAATGTCTTTTTAAGTAGAATGACATTTTTTTTTTCCATTTTATACACGTATACTGGTAAGGGATTAATGTCCAACATACACAAGCAGCTCATACAACTCAACATCAAAAAAGCCAAACAACCCGATTTTAAAATGGGCAGAAGGACTGAATAGACATTTTTCGCAAGAGGAAGTACAGATGATCAACAGGCACATGAAAAGATGCTCAACATAGTTAATCATCAGGGAGATGTGAATCAAAACCACAATGAGATATCACCTCAAACCTCTCAGACGGCTATCATCAAAAAGAACACAAATAGCAAATGTTGGCAAGGACATGGAGAACAGGGAACCCTTGTACACTGTTGGTGGGAATGTAAATTGATGCAGCCACTGTGGAAAACAGTACGGAGGTTTCTCAAAAAACTAAAACTAGAACTGTCACATGACCCAGGATTTCAATTCCTGGGTATACATCCGAAAAAAACAAAAACACTAATTTGAAAAGATACACTCACCCCGATGTTCACAGAAGCCTTATTTACAATTGCCAAGGTATGGAAGCAACCTAAGTGTCCATGAACAGATGAACGGATGAAGAAGATGTGTATATATACAATGGAATTCTACTCAGCCATAAAAAAGAAAGAAAATTTGCCCTTTGCACAAACATGGATGGACTTGGAGAGCATTATGCTAAGTGAAATAAATCGGACAAAGGTAAATACTGGATGATATTGCTTATATGTGGAATCTAAAAAATACAACAAACCAGTGAATATAACATAAAAGAAGCAGACTGACAGATATAGAGAACAAACTAATGGTTACCAGTGGGGATGGAGGGGCAATATAGAGGTGGGGGAGTGTGAGGTACAAACCATTGGGTATAAGATAGGCTCAAGGATGCACTGTACAACATGGGAGATATAGCCATTATTTTGTAATCACTGTAAATGGAAAGTAACCTTTCAATTTGTATAAAAGTAATTTTTTAAAAAAATCACGGAAAAAGTAAGAAGTAGAAAAGTGATAAACAGCAAAATTCTTTTTCCTGAGATATTGAGTTTTCTTCATCAGCTAGTATAAAGGCTCCATCTTTGGCATCATAATTAGGCTCCAAATATGGGCAAATGTGTACCGTATCAAGACAAATCACACTAGCATGAAATCTCTTTGAGGGCAGGGACCCTGTCTACCTTGCTCACTGTTTACAGTTAGTCCTGTTCTTGTTACATCATGGATACACTATGAGTGTTTATTATGATAAGTAATTACAGGTCATGATGCCTGTCATGAACCTGCTAGGACACTGTGCTGAGGAAAGGCAAAAGACTGTCTCTGTGCCTTGAATCTAGGATTATATTCACGAATCCATAAACTGATTTATGAATGTATCCTCAGGGACCACCATTTCTAGAAAATACCACAGGGAAGCAAACACAAAGATAGGCAAGCCATACTGCTTATGATTAAAAACAAACAAAAATACTAGGAAAGTAAATCAGCTTCTGGTAACGCAGTGTCCAAGTCATACTTATGAAGGAATGCTTGAACTTCGTAAACGGAAAGAAGATGTCCAAGGGTAAATAACTTGTTATAAGCATGGAGATAAAATTACCCAAGTATCGGTTTTTTTTTTTTTTTTTTTTTTTTAATTTTTATTTGTTTTGTGTGGTACGCGGGCCTCTCACTGTTGTGGCCTCTCCCGTTGCTGAGCACAGGCTCCGGACGCGCAGGCTCAGCGGCCATGGCTCACGGGCCCAGCCGCTTCGCGGCATGTGGGATCCTCCCGGACCGGGGCACGAACCCGTGTCCCCTGCATCGGCAGG
>RJWK010055279.1:0-14774 GCA_004363435.1 Platanista minor
TCTAAATGTTTGATAGAATTCACCTGTGAAGCCATCTGGTCCTGGGCTTTTGTTTGTTGGAAGATTTTCAATCACAGTTTCAATTTCAGTGCTTGTGATTGGTCTGTTCATATTTTCTATTTCTTCCTGATTCAGTCTTGGCAGGTTGTGCACTTCTAAGAATGTGTCCATTTCTTCCAGGTTGTCCATTTTATTGGCATAGAGTTGCTTGTAGTAGTCTCTCATGATCTTTTGTATTTCTGCAGTGTCAGTTGTTACTTCTCCTTTTTCATTTCTAATTCTATTGTGAAATGTAACTGTACTTGATCGAGTTCAAATATATACCATTTATTCATTCTAAAGTTGTTGCCTAGGTTTCATGAGAACAGTGAGGTTATTTTGATGGAGATAAAATTTTTAAACTAGGATATATGGATGATGGTTGTATGTGAGCAAACAAATTTCTTTCCAACTGTATATTGATAAAATCCTGATTCATTCAGAAAAGTAGCTGCAAATGGAACTTAAAAAACCCAGCATGTTTTTCAATTGTAGGATACTGTAGATAAACAGATATGATACCAGAATCCTAATTCTGAAATCTACCCTATAATGATATGACTTTGACAGTGGGTCAGTCATAAATATTCACTGAACATTTTGTTTGTTCTAGATACTGAGACTGCATTAGAGAAAACAGACACATGGAATTTATAACCTAACCAGGAGGATAGACACTAAACAAATAATTGTAAGTAATTATAAGTGCATAAATTACAAGGTGAAAGAAATTCTAAGTATACTCGGAATGTATGACAGGAGACCTAACCTTGTATAAAAGTGGGCAGAGATGTTCTTCCTAAGGAAATCATGTTTAAATTGAGACATGAAAGGTGAATAGGCAAAGGGAAGAGCAAAGAAAGTATTCCAGGTAGATGGGCCACTATGTGCAAAGGCCCAAAGGTGGGAGAATCATGGTCTACTTGAGAAACTAAAAGTCAGCATGGCTCTTCCCCAACAAAGCTAGAGAGACTAGTGAGCTGTTCATAGAGGCTGAAGAGTACAAGACTTTCTAGCCAATGCAATGCAATGGGGTAATTTTTAAAGAATTAATGTGTTTTTAATGCCAGCACTGTATTAACGTTCAACCCTTCACCACTTGGGCTGTAGGCAAAGAGGTATTCCCCCAAGATGTGAAGAGAGTACCACAAAGAAAACCAATAACAGAAACTTCAAATTTTTGACTTTTAGGTCTAAACCAAAAAAAAAAAAAAAGAGGCAAGGAATTAGAAAATTTGGGGCACTGTAGTTGCTGGGTAAGGATATAGTACAGGGCCTGCATAAGGTGCCGAAGAGAAGGGCCTGGCACAGCCTCACAGATAAACATGATCCCTAGTGGGCCGGTGGGAAAAGCCAGATGCTTTCCCACATGGCCAGAAATTGACACATAAGAACAGACTGACCGTGAGGGTGCTGGCCAGGCAATGCAAGCACTGAGGGAGCAAGTGTCTAGAGGAGGAAAGACAAGGAGGGATCAGTATATTGGGGTGGGGTTGGAATCCATCAGTTAATATCTCTTATATCATCCTGACATATCTCTGTTAAGTATTTGGGCATTATTTGAACGATAACGGAAGGCACTGAAGGATTTTAAATAAAAACCTGACTTGATGATACCCGTCTCTAACTGGGTATAGAAAGTGGTTTGAAGGAGGTGAGACTCTTCTAGAAGGATGTTGCAGTAGCCTAGGCAAGAGATGTTGGTAGTCTGTACAAGGATGGTAGCAGTGGGGATAAAAGGAAAGGGACAGTTTACAGACATCTGTTTTAGTTGGCTCGGGCTACCATAATAAAATATATAATAAGTACTGGGTGGCTTAAACAATAGAAACTTATTTTCTCACAGTTGTGGAGGCCAGAAGTCGCAGATCAAGGTCCACCAGGGTTGGTTTCTGGTGAGAGCGCTCTTCCTGGCTTTCAGATGGCCACCTTCTCACTGTGTCCTCACATGGAAGAGAGAGATCTCTATTCTCTCTCTCTCTCTTTCTCCCTCTCTCTCTCTCTCTCTCTCTGTCTCTTCCTCCTCTTATATAACCACAGTCTTAGGTAGAAGAGAGTGAGAGGACTCACACTTGTTGCCCATTTTTGGACTCAAGAAACTTAGGTTTCTTGAGTAGAAGTGATAGTGCTGTTTATGGAGATTGGGATCACTGGAGGTAGAGAATATTTGGGGAAGAAACATCTGAACCGAATGTTAAACGTGTTTATTTTGAAGTGTCTATGAGATATCAGAAAACAAATGCCAAGTGAGTTGTTGGTTTGGAATTCAGAAAAGACATCTGGGGTACAGGTGTCGATTTAGGTCTCATCCCTCTACAGATGGTCAGTAAGCAATGGGAGTGGGTGAGAGCCCACAGGGCAGTGGTTCTTGATCTTAAATGTGCATCAGAATCGCTTGGATAGCTTGTTGAGACAAAGATCGCTTTGCCCCACCCCCCAGGTTTCTGGTACCACTGTACGTGCAGAGGCGTATGAACATTTTAAGGCTTTTGAAATTCTGACTTTCAAGAGAGCTCCTAGCAATTTATATTTTTATCAGCTGAGTATGAGAAAGCCCATCCCACTGTACCCTTTATTGCATT
This sequence comes from Platanista minor, assembly GCA_004363435.1. Lineage (NCBI taxonomy): Eukaryota > Metazoa > Chordata > Mammalia > Artiodactyla > Platanistidae > Platanista > Platanista minor. The sequence goes on from RJWK010055279.1 coordinate 2,622, forward strand.
CAATATTGTAATTTTTAATATTAGAGGCAAAAAATGTGAACTAATTCCAATTTTATTTTGCACATCTTGGGTTTTAGGGGTTTTTTTTACTGTTTTTTTTTTTTAATTCTGTCAGTTTTACCCCCCAAAAAACAAATTCTTGGTAACTCCATCATCTGGGATTGTAGGATGCCTCTGTGATAGTGAACATTTTTTTCCCCACATTTTAAAATGCTGTTTGCACGTCCTTCAGTTTTTGGTAAAAACCTTTCTGTTTTTACATATTTATCTTTTACCACATTTATTCTTTAACCCCTTCAATACACCATTGCATTTTGTGATTGGCATATTTGAGAGATAACTCACATTGATAAAATGTACCCTAATGTGTGTGAATTGTCACAATTAGGCAGGTCTTTAATATTCACCTCTGTGAATACAATGAAAATACTCTGCTACTGATAATAGCAGAGTATTTTCCAAGTTGAATAATATAAAAATGTGACCTAGGTAGTGCTAGAGACAGTTTCCACGTAGGGTAAGTAAAACCAGGACACTGTCATTCTGATTGACCCTAGGTTGTCCTATGGCCTATTAAGGGGAGAAGGCCCAGAAAGTCTTCCTCTTCTTCTAAATGTAGATCACACTTGGCTAGCTCTGGCAAACTGGCCATGACCTTATGTTCCATCTTACACGATCCCACTGCCTGTGAAAGCCAGCACACATGCTTAGCTAGACTGATGGCAAAACCAGATCCTGCTGGGAACTCAGCTTTCTTGTCTCTGTGGCTCTTTCAGTCAAAGCTAGGTTACTTTTCGGGCAACCTCTTTCAGTCAGTGATGTTAGATGACTTGAAATTATACTTCAACACATGCTTCAAGCACTTTATTATTCTTTCCTGGCCTGCAGCCTTCCTTGTTAGTTTGTCATAACATCTGCCTGGGCCCCCTGTCATCACTTCTCTTGGCACCTGACAATCTCAGTTCAATGAAGCTGGAATGAGGTCTGGCTTGATGGCTGTGAAGCAGATGTTCCCACAGTCATCATCAAATTGCGTTTCTTAAAGCCCCACCCTAGAGTTAGTTAATCATAGAGATACTTTCTGGCTCTTTGAAGTGAAGGGTAGCCAGCAGATTTTGCAGGTAAAGTGAACAGAGACAAATATGGCATCATAACAAGGCCAACTCTCTCCATATCCAAAGGACATTGGATTTTACAATATATTTTTATTCTGAATGGAGATTTGGGGATCCTCTACCTCTTGTTAGATTAGAGAAAGAGCAGAGAGTGGTGGAATGGACTTTAATTTTGAGTTTAGACAGACCAGTGTTTTGGCTGTATGATCTTGAGCAACTTTGCTCATTTTTCGGAACTTGTCCCTTCATTTGTGAAGTGGGGTAATACATTTCTTACAGGGCTGTTGTGAAACACATTGCAGGTGCTCAGATGTCACTTCCCTTCCCTTATTGACTAGGAGTAGCCATTACTTTGTGAAAGAGGTTGTCAGTACATGACTAGGACTCAGAAGGTTAGTTCTTCAGTGAATAGCCTGATTCTTTGATACTAATGTCTCAGCTTCAAGGGCTTCAGTAATCGTCTTATTGCCTTGAACTTCCTTTGGCAGAGGGTCCCACCCACCCCATATGAAAATGAATACCACTGAGCTGCCAAGTGTTCCTCAGTTGTAAGCACTCTCAGCACAAATGTGTGAAAAGGAATTTAATGGCCAGAAAGCAAGTAACTACAACTGAATATTGCATATGAATACCAAGGTTCCCAATAAATCCAAGGACTCTTATATGTCATGTCATTAGCATGACTATCTCCCCTTCTCTTTTTACAGTCCGTGGTGATAGGGGGAGACAAGAAGTTAGATTGAGAATGTTCCTGTTTTGGGCTCCATTGAAAGCCTCTGATGCAGTTTCCTGCCAGACCTCCACTTTCTCTTTGCTGGAGATTTTTCACAATTACGGTAACACCATAATTAGAACTTCTGAAAATCACAAACTAGATAGAAGCTGGATGTGCTTTAGAGCCTTTCTATGTAGAGAGAGATGGAACAACTCAGCTTAGACTTGTGATATGCTGATTACTTATCATCCATACCAGTTATTAAAACAGAATCTCTAATCTTTATGAGCAAGACATGGTCAGCTCGTAGTCTCATTACTGTGTTGACTCCGAAGAACAAATTCTTCTAAATTTAAAAACATTTCACTCTTTTGAATAATTCAGGCTGTATCTCCACACAATCTCTAATCTCTTCTAGTTCAAATTCAACAGGTGTGATTGTTTGAATGTATTTTCCTTTAAGCATACTGAATAGAGAGATGAAAATCAGGATTTGATAAAATATAATGTAATTCAGAGGTGGGTTATTAACTTTATGAAAAAGAGTTCCTTTTCTAGTTGAAACTTCTTTGGCCCAACTAAGGTGGTGATAAGGTCATGGAAAAGACAGGCAGGGATGCTTGAGAAGAGCTCTGGTCTAGATTCTGGGGCCATTACCAACTAGTTTTCTCTTGTTAGTTATATCAGATAATTCTTTGGCCCTCAGTTTCTTCATAATAGAGCGCTGAGCAAGATAATCTCCATGGCTTCTTCTATAAATTCAAGTTACAGGAGCTAATCTATTGTTTAAAACAAGGCCCAAATTTCTGTCTTGGACATTGAGTCTCTTATGGAATTGTTAGTGAAGTCAGGAATTTCCCAAACTCTATTTCCCTTTATTCCTGAGTTCTACCATTAAGTACCACTGGTAATAGAGTTCTAAATATTTTATTATAACAACAGCAATTTAACATTAAATTTAAGGGCATGTGGAGAAAAAAATGGTTCAAGTTAAAAGCATGGGGCTTCCCTGGTGGCGCAGTGGTTGAGAGTACGCCTGCCGATGCAGGGGACACGGGTTCGTGCCCCGGTCCGGGAATATCCCACATGCCACGGAGCGGCTAGGCCCGTGAGCCATGGCCGCTGAGACTGTGCGTCCGGAGCCTGTGCTCCGCAATGGGAGAGGCCACAACAGTGAGAGGCCCACGTACGGCGAAAAAAAAAAAGCATGCTAATATGTTTCATGTGATAATGAGCTTGCAAATGAACTTGTATTCAATAGGCTTGCAAAGTTTCTAACTAATGCAATATTTTGTTTTACAACTTATATCTGTATCTATTAGTTTCTAACTAATGCAGTATTATGTTTTACAATTGGTATCTATAAAGTCCACTGAGCAGTGCCTTTCCCAGTATGTTGAAATGTGTGCAAGCTGACATTAGCGAGAACACTTGCCTTCAAATCACACCTGTCATAATACGTGATTTGAGTCCTAAATTTAAATTCATATTGCATGGCAATTCCCTTGCGTTTCTCTGATACATTTAAGAAGGTTGATGGTATTACTCAACCCAATTTTTAAACATTAGGATAACTCATTATTTAAAACAGATTTGAGAACTGAAACTCCACCGTTCATTAGAATGACTTTAAAAGTGACTCACCGAGTTTGGTGGTCAGCCTATTTTTTTAAAACTTGGTTTGAATGGAAAATTGAAAAAACAAAGGACTATTAATAATGACAGGAGATGGGTGTATAAACAAGTGTAGTAGACTATGGTGACAGAGATGTGAAATTGCTGCATTTCTAAAAACCACATCCCCATTTTTTTTGTTGTTTTTGTCACCTTCTCAACAAATAGTGGTTTTATGATTCGGAAAAATATGTACTGAATGTTGAGGCTAGACCATGAAAATCGTTTTTATTCAAGAGGGTGAAAAAATTTCAATAAAGAATTTTGGGACACAAAAGTAAGAATGAGTATTATTTGTTTTAATCTGAACTTCACACCATAAAGGAGATCAAACATTTTCCCAAGTGTTTATAATGACCATGACCAGAAAGTCCTTCATTTCTCAAATCCAGGAAGTTATCAGGTCTTACTGACTCTATGTCCTAAACATCTTCAGTTGCATCCTCTTTTCTCTGTCTTCACTGTTACCACCTAGGCTCACGCCATTATCATTTCTTACCTGGATGACTGCACCAGCTCCCACCTGTTCTATTTCTAATATCGATTCTCCATTCTGCCAACAAACTGACCTAAAATAAAAGTCTGATTGTGGCTCTCTTCTGTTAAAAAGACTTCAATGAATTCCCATTGCCTTGGAAATAAAATTCAAACCTTTAGCATGACATAAAAGATTCTTTATGACCTGACCTCCGTCCTTCTGTTCAACCTTATCTGCCAGCCCTCTCTTCCACACTCCAAATTAACTTCTTGGTCATGCTGAACCAGATTTTAGCTCCCTAAATGCACCTTGCTTTCTCGCCGTATTTCTGTGCACGTACTGCTCCTCTTGCTTGGAATGACTTTCCTCACTTCTTCATCTGGGAGACTGTTACTCATCCTTTAAGAGTCAGCCACCATCTCCTTTTTTCACCTCTAACCACTCTTCCAGTTTGCTGTTACGTTCCCATGCGTGTCCCATTGCATGCTTCATCCTACTCTGAATTGCACCTCATCACTGCACTGCAGTGCAGTTGTCCACTTTCTCTACACTGAGAGCTCTTAGAGGGAGAGGACTGTATCTTGTTCATCCTTTTCTCTCAGCACCTTGCATAATGCCTGGCACAGAGTAGGCATTCTGTAAATGTATGTTACGATAACCAATATATAAATAACCCAAGAAAGAAAAGTTCAACATGGAGCAGCTTTAAAATGGGATTAATTATGAGACGTTGATTCAAATTGTTTTTAACGCTATTGAAACTGCTACGACCTACAATAGAAAGGCTCAAAAAATACAAAAAACTCACAGTAAACATTATTTTTACTTGACCAGAAAGAACCACATTAAAACAACAACCTTTCTTGATACTCTTTTATTTTACTTGGAAAGTAAAGAAAGCTTTTTTTCCCCTCCATAATCTTATAAATTCATAATTTACCTTCTCTCAAACTGCAGTTGTCACTGGCATCTTAAATCTGTGAAACCTTATCCAACCTAGTTAAAGCAGAAGAGGTAACTACTGTTTACACTTCTTCAACCACTCTCTAAAGTTATTAGACATTTTACTTACATGTTCACAATGTAATTCTGAGAAAAATGCGAGTCCCAAAACAGTATGCTTTCATAGGGAGAAACAACAGGCACAGCAAGGATGAATCTTCATAAACTTGGGCATCCAAGAAGTATTATCTTATTTTTTTATAGGGTGGTCATTCTATGAACTTAGTTTCAATATAAGCCCTAGTTGGAAGGCAGCTAGAACGAGAGGTGACAGAAACTTAATCTCAGTCAATTTGGACTTCTCTTTCCTTCTTGAAGTCTAGGGGCTGATGTAGTTCCTGGGTGTCAGAAGGGTGGGGAGAAGGCGTGTTTGGCGCTTACTCTAATCATCTAACTAGCTATCTCAAGTATTTTTGTAATACACACATGGACACGGTACAGTTACAGGCCACACACAGTTGACAATGATCTCAAACTGGCTATTACAGACATCTAAGATACTGAAAGCGAAATGACAGCATACAGCTTTCTACTAGAACCAAGTGATGGATATTATGATCTAAGCTCCAAAGTACGTAATATGCCCTCTGGGGAGCTCAAACCAATTTCAAATGAGTTTAAAATGTCATACAAGGTTAATGCATGTAATGAGTTCTACAGAAATTAAAATATTATATAAGGTTCAAAGTATGTAATATTGTATTGAACAATAAAGTTTTTTTAATGTCAAAAACAAATTATTTTTAAGTTGTCAACACTGTATCTGCCAAACTAAGGATGTCTGCAGGCCAGATGTAGCTCCCAGGCAGTACATTTTACATTTGGACTTCTGCTCAGACCTGTTGATTCATACTTTGATAAATTAGTTTACAATGCTTCCCAACATGTTTGACACCAGGGCACACATAAAGTTATGATAATATTTGTACAGCACACTGAAAAAAGCTTCTTGTTGCCTAGAGCCATCTGAACTGTGGCCTCCTAGGTCTCAGCCCTCCCCCCTGAATTATTGAGGGCCTGAAGAGCTATGCTGGGCATCCCTGTAACCCATCTACTTGCAGTGCCCCCTATGGCATGACCCAGTCTGCATTAGAAAGCACTGAACAGTGTCTGGAGGAAATGAGATCATAGAGCTTTTGGTGGTAGTAGAATAGTGAAGGGAGGCAGTGGGGAGAAATCGGAGGATGTGGAGAAGTATTTGCTGGGAAGCAGGGAGGGTGGCTGGCTAGGGCACCTCGGTGAAGACCCTGAGTCCTGAGCAGCTGGTATAATTTCCTTGAAGACAAGGAGTGTAAAGGTCTTTGTACCCTGGGGCCTGGCACAGAGGCTGACATTGAAAGTGCCTTCAAAATGTTTGTTGAATAAATGAAATGCAATACCAGGGTGCTGATTCCAGAAGAAGAGACCTTATCTCAAGGCTCTACGTTTGTGGGGTGGGGGGTAGGAGTAGTCCCTTGTCTGCCCCACCCATGGACACCTACCACTCCTTCCTCCTCCTCCCCACCCAACCCCCTTCCCTGAAGAATTTTCCTTATCCCTAGGGATCAGACTCTTCTTTTTCTACAATGCTCAAAAAATATTCTCAGGTTTATATTTTCTTTCCTACCTCTTTTTGTTTTTCCCCCAAGATGGGATAAGATGAAAGAAAGGAAATGCTAGTTGGTTTAAAACAACTAAGGGTGCATAAAGACTTCTAAGGGGCAAGATAGATTTACAGGGTGGATTCAGCTTCTGGATTTCAACTTCCTTCATTCTCCTTAAAACTGATCTGCTTGAGGACACCCTTTCACTGTGCTGCTTTCTCCTTTCTCACCTCCCCTTGCATAATCCTATGCCCTCCTGCTCCCACATTAAGAAAGAGAGGCCTCCCTTCCTCTGAGATGTCACAGCACATTGCCCTGTGGGTGGAAGAACCTCTGAAGTGCCAGAGAATTCAAATTATTGGTGTCGACAGTGAGCAAGAGGAATAATTATAATAATCTTTTTGAAACTCAGGAGGTTTTCACTTCTTTACTTTCCACAAAATTAAAGGAGGGATTAATTGAATCGTCAGTTGGTGACTCATTAAAAATATTTTAAATTATCCATTACTATGTGATTTTAGTTCTGTAACTCTTAAGAGGTTCAAATAATTGTTAGGCTATTGCTATAATAAAACTCCTTTCAGTTCCATCTTCTCATTTATGTGAATAAGTTTTTTTCAGCACTTACATTAAAACAAAACAAAACAAATTGTATATCTAAATTCTGGCAGTAAGCGATATTAACCTATAGATACATAAACTAATTGAAAAACGGCCCCTTCAGAGTGTGTGAGAGGTGGCAAAATAGGTGAAGGAGTTTAAGAGGTACAAACCTCCAGTTATAAAATCAATAAGTCACAGGGATGTAATATACAGAATAAGGTATATTGTCAATAATATTGTAATAGCTTTGTATGGAGACAGATAATTACTAGGTTTATCATGGTGATCATTTCATGATGTATGCAAATGTCAAATCACTATGTAGTACACCTGAAAGTAACATAATATTGTACATCAACTATATTTCAATTTATTTCTTTTCTGGTGTTAATTTATTTATAATCATGAAGCCTTGAAGAATCTTCAAAAAAAAAAAAAAAAAAACCATTCCTTTACAAAACCATTCCTATACAAGAAGGGCTATAGGGCTTCCCTGGTGGCGCAGTGGTTGAGAGTCCGCCTGCCGATGCAAGGGACGCGGGTTCGTACCCCGGTCCGGGAAGATCCCACATGCCGCGGAGCGGCTGGGCCCGTGAGCCACGGCTGCTGAGCCTGCGCGTCCGGAGCCTGTGCTCCGCAGCGGGAGAGGCGACAACAGCGAGAGGCCCGCGTGCCGCAAAACAAAAAACAAAAAAACAAACAAACAAAAGAAGGGCTATAGTTCCTCACCCCTCCCCCTTTGCAATATAGTGATGTTGGAATACCAAGAAACAGAATGAACACAGTGTGTAGCTCAACCCACCCAAAGAACAGAGATAATGAACTATATTTCAGTTTAAAAAAGTGAAACCTCATCTGCTTTAGGGGAGTGTCAATAAATAATGACTAAAACTTTTCAAAATCCAGAAATTGCAATATAAGTATGTTATTTGGATATATGGAGTTAAAAATAGAAGTCATTGCCTGTTGGAAACGGGAAATAGGGGGAAGCGTATGATACTTTTGTTTGTTATATGTCTTCTAGGACAATTTGATACTTTAAACCATATGGATGCATAACTTTAATATTAGAGAAGCTAATAAAGTAACACATACTTATAATACCATTATTGAATTGAACTCACACACAAAAAAGAAGAAAGGCCCCATTTTCTTATTAAAGGTATATTTACAATAAAATTTTAACTTTCTATATTTAACATTTATTTAAATATGTCATTTATGTTCTTTGATCATCTTTATCTATTTAATAACTGTAATGGTAACTAAATACAGAAGAAAAAAATAACACAGCATTATAGAACCAGAGAATATTTCAATTTGTATGCATATTTTTATTGCAAAAAATTATGATAGAGTGATCAATCAAAGATTTTCAAGCATCAAAGCATGGCATATTAGGTTAAAATTTTGTGGGGAAAGTGGAATGAAAGTATGAGTTCAAGGAGAAAAAGAAATGAAGTTTCTGACAATTAAAAAAGTTTGTTCATATGTATTTTTGAAATGTAAAAGATGGTGGGAATGAAATCTCTATGGTATTTACATTCCTTGATTGTTTTTAAGAGTGATGTAATAGTCTAATTTTAAACATGTCAGTAGTTACAAGACACCCGAAATCACATCTTTTGCCATTATTTAAATTTGATGAAAAAATTCAGATGCAAATTTTAAAATATGTGAGGGAACATAAAGTTTTTTAAAGTTATTTTAGGGAGATTGCAAGTAGAGTCTGAGCACTGCTGGTTTAGGAGCCAGGCCCCAGATCTTGGGACCAAATAAAATCCTGTGTACTTTATAGACTCCATCTTTAGCATTGTAATAAATGGTCTTATCTTTTACTTTGGCAGTGGAGCAGATACTAAAGAATGCTGCAAGAAAATCTCAGTAATTAGCTGTTAGTAATAGGAGAAAACCTCTAGAGTATTTAGCTTTAAATAACTTATAAATGCAGATGATTCAAACTTATAATTCCTGCCCAGACCTCTTTTCTGAGAACTAGATTTACATTTCCAGTTACCTGTGAGAGGTTCACATGGTATCTTCTTACAGGCAGTTTGCCAATATCATGTCCACTGTCCAGTTCTGGTACTGTGATTACCCTCCCTGAAACCCCAAACTGGCTTCTCTTCTCAATAAAGATCCTCTCCCTCAGAGTTTTAGGCATTGTGGCCCCTTGCTTCTGCCACAGTGGCAGCTGTGGATACTCCTAGATTGCCTGGAGGCTGAAACAGAAAAAAAAAAAAGAAATGGAAAAAAAAAGATTTAAAAAACTAGGTAATTTCTTCTGCTTTCTTTGAGCTTTAGCGTTCCTCTTTCTGTTTCTTGGGCCAGAACTAGAGCCTTCTTCTGGAGCTCTCTCTGTCCAGGACTGGTTGCTACTTCCGGTTTCACGCTGCCCTGAGTCCAGGCTAGGAAGTACTGGAGGGAAAAGACAATAGGAAACTCACTGCTGATTTAGCAGGACTTGACATTCTCATCTTCTTTTCCAGCCTGACTACTGCTGTTTCATTTTAGAGCAGTCATGCATTCTGTCCCTTTTATATCTCCATTCAGTGGGAAAGACAGGAGGGAGTCGGCTTACCCTGAACTGGAACCTCTGTATTCTGCATCTTCACTTCTTATTCTAGTACAAGCATTTTCCATTTTTGTTAAATAGTTAATAGGCACCTACCACACTCTCGATTGGACATTTAGGTTGCTTTGCGTTTTTCCTTATTGTAAACTGTGATGAGTGTATACTTAGGAGAACTCAGGAAAATCGCTCTTTTTGTGGGACCTAGGCCTTCCAACCAGATTTCTGTTATTAATATAATAAGACTCCTCCTTTTCACCATCAGGCTATCTCTTAAATTAGCTCAGTCTAATAGGTGTTAAGTTATAAGCAAGATCAAGCAACTCTGTTATAGTACAATAGTTTGCATTTAGGGGCAAATGTTGTACTTGACCTTTAAGACCATAACTGTCTTACAGCGATGTAATTCGAGGGTGCAGGAGTGGTCCAATCCATGTATGTCTGGCCATTGTTGACAAGACCCTCAAATGTATCTGGATAGTCCCATAAAAATCAGACCCCTGGGCTCTCTCTCTCTCCAGGACAGCCTTGCACAATAGGATGCAGGTCAGTATGATGTGTTACAACTTCTGGAACCTAGAGAAAGCACCGCTTTCCTCTCCTGTGGATCTCAGGCAGACCCTGTGATCTTGGGAGACCCACAGATATCCAGATGCTCCCAATTCTCTTCACTGTCAGTATGCTCTACCTCTGTTCCTGGAGTGGTGAGAGTTATAACCCTTACTCTGTCTTGGGGTAGGCCTCATCTTTCCATCCCACTGAGTCAGCAGAGGGCTGGAGGTGACATGAGGCTTGCTTTTCATTTTATCATGTATCGTGAGTCTGTATTCTCCATGTAAGGGCTCACTTGATTAGAGGAAAAAGAAGCAGATTTTAGTTCCAACTTGATTAGTAAGAAATTACTCTGATTTTCTTCTGTCAGGATTAATCTCTCTGTATCATTAGATTTCTTTCCAGAAAGATGGTACCAGTTTACATCTCCACTAATCATATATAAAAATGCCTGTCTCCCTACACCCTTATGAATAATTCTCATTTTTAATATTCATTAATTTGACAGATGAAAAGTAGAAGTTTTTTATTTTAAATGTGTATTTCTTTAATTGTGAAATGGAACATATTTCCATGTTCACTGCCAGTTGAATTTCTTTTGTGAATTTTCTATTCTTGTTCATCGCCCATCAATTTCCCTACATGTTATTTATTTATTTATTTATTTATTTATTTATTTATTTATGGCTGTGTTGAGTCTTCGTTACTGCATGCGGGCTTTCTCTAGTTGCGGTAAGCAGGGACTACTCTTTGTTGCGGTGTGCGGGCTTCTCATTGCGGTGGCTTCTCTTGTGGAGCACGGGCTCTAGGCAACGCGGGCTTCAGTAATTGTGGCTCACGGGCTCTAGAGTGCAGGCTCAGTAGTTGTGGCTTACAGGCTTAGTTGCTCTGCAGCATGTGGGATCTTCCCGGACCAGGGCTCGAACCCGTGTCCCCTGAATTGGCAGGCAGATTCTCAACCACTGCGCCACCAGGGAAGTCCCTCTCTACATGTTTTTGTTGTTTTTTTGTGTGTTTTTTTTTGCGGTACGCGGGCCTCTCACTGCTGTGGCCTCTCTCGTTGCGGAGCACAGGCTCCGGACGTGCAGGCTCAGCGGCCGTGGCTCATGGGCCCAGCCTCTCCGCGGCATGTGGGATCCTCCCGGACCGGGGCATGAACCCGTGTCCCCTGCATCGGCAGGCGGACTCTCAACCACTGCACCACCAGGGAAGCCCTCTACATGTTTTTAAATGTTATATATATTTTTAAAGATTATATTTTATTTATTTATTTATTTATTTATTTATTTGGTTGCTCTAGGTCTTTGTTGTGGTAGGAGGGCTCCTTAGTTGCTTCTCACTGGCTCCTTAGTTGTGGCTCGCAGCCTTCTCAGTTGTGGCAAGCAAACTCTTAGTTTTGGCACGCATGTGGGATCTAGTTCCCTTACCAGGGATCGAACCTGGGCCCCCTGCATTGGGAGCATTGAGTCTTAACCACTGTGCCACCAGGGAGGTCCCAAGTGTTATATTTTTAAAGATTCAGCATTTTATATTGATCATTTAGAAAAATCAGAGTGGAAGTATAGAGCAGTATAATGAAACTCTAGTCTCCAGTTCTGATCATTTTGCTACATTATTTATTCTGTAGTGGCAAAGTTTTCGTTCATAACTGAAATCTAGAAAGACTGCAAAAGCTTAAATTAAGATAGTGGGGCTTCCCTGGTGGCGCAGTGGTTGAGAGTCCGCCTGCCGATGCAGGGGACACGGGTTCGTGCCCCAGTCCGGGAAGACCCCACGTGCTGTGGAGCGGCTGGGCTCGTGAGCCATGGCCGCTGAGCCTGCGCGTCCGGAGCCTGTGCTCCTCAACGGGAGAAGCCACA
>RJWK010055281.1:0-14774 GCA_004363435.1 Platanista minor
TCCCTTCCCCCCAGTAAGCATAAGATTATTTTCTACATCTGTAACTTTATTTCTGTTTTATAAATAAGTTCATTTGTACCATTTAAAAAAATTTTTTTTTTTTTAGAAGATGTTGGGGTTAAGAGTTTATTAATTTATTTATATTTATTTTTGCTGTGTTGGGTCTTCGTTTCTGTGCGAGGACTTTCTCTAGTTGTGGCAAGTGGGGGGCCACTCTTCATCGTGGTGCGCGGGCCTCTCACTGTTGCGGCCTCTCTTGTTGCGGAGCACAGGCTCCAGACGCGCAGGCTCAGTAATTGTGGCTCACGGGCCGAGTTGCTCCACGGCATGTAGGATCTTCCCAGACCAGGGCTCGAACCCATGTCCCCTGCATTAGCAGGCAGATTCTCAACCACTGCGCCACCAGGGAAGCCCTCATTTGTACCATTTTTTAACATTCCACATATAAGTGATATCATATAATACTTGTCCTGCTCTTTCTGACTTACTTCACTCAGTAGTAGGACAATGTCTAGGTCCATCCATGTTGCTGAAAATGGCATTATTTAGTTCTTTTTTATGGCCGAGTAACATTCCATTGTATATATGGACCACATCTTCTTTATCCATTCCTCCTCACTCTTAATGCATCTAATAGTTCATGGCTCCTGGAAATGTTTTGTGTATCATTGGGGTTGGGGATATTCTCCAAGCTCCTTTCCCCACCTCTAACAGAAGCAAAAATACCTTAAAGCCAATAGTTTCTGCCCTGGTGCCTTCTTCTTTGATTGATGTCTGGAGAATTCCTGAAGGTGTTGCATGGACAGAGGCTTCTGAGCGCTTGGGGTGCCGCGTGTTTTATTTCTGGAATCTGCCAGGATACCTGGGTCATCTCACCTGCGGTCCCCACTCTTACCCACCTGAGCACGCCTCTCATTGGCTGTTTTCTAGGATTGTAAAACTAATTGCACAGAGAAACATTTCATCCAAGGGTCATTTTCTTTAAGGGAAGACATAGCCTTTTGAGTTAGATCCTTTTGGTTCTGTTATGAATTTTTCTTTGCTTAGGGATGTTCCCACCAGGGGGCAAGTAGAAAGTCGGGGAGAACTTAAATGTTCACAGCTAAGGAGAAGCGGGTGGTGGGCTGAGTCTGAGATTCGGCCAACCTCCCTTTGAAGGTGTCTGGCCTTGTCCAGGCTCTGAGAAGTCTGTGCATTGTGGGCACCTCAGCTGCTCCTGACCCCAAGGCCAGGCCTCCCAGTGACCCTCCTCCTCTGACTTCCTCCTTCTGAGGAGAAAGAGGCATTCCCAGAGGGTCTGGTGCACTGGACAGAACTGTGGCTCCCCCTCCCCTAAGAAGTGTTTCTTTTACTTAACACTTCATCTTCTGCCACATGGATCAGTCAGCAAGCATATCTTAAATGTGTCTTTTGTGCCCAACACCAAAGTTTTGAGGAGTCAAAGGCGATGAAGACACAGCTGTACCATTAAGAATGTAAGGTCTACAACTAACAAATACCGGAGAGGGTGTGGAGAAAAGGGAGCCCTCCTGCACTGCTGGTGGGAATGTAAACTGGTGCAGCCACTATGGAAAACAGTATGAAGGTTCCTTAAAAAACTAAAAATAAAGTTACCATATGACCCGGCAATCCCTCTCCTGGGCATATACCCAGAGAAAACTCGAATTCAAAAGGACACATGTACCCCATGATCATAGCAGCACTATTCACAATAGCCAAGACATGAAAGCCACCTAAATGTCCATCAACAGATGAATGGGTAAAGACGATGTGGTACATATGTACAATGGAATACCACTCATCCATAAAACAGAATGAAATAATGCCATTTTAGCAACGTGGATGGACCTAGAGATGATCATACTAAGTGAAGTAAGCCAGACAGAGAAAGACAAATATCATATGATATCACTTATATGTGGAATCTAAAATGTGATACAAATGAACTTATTTACAAAACAGAAACAGACTCTTAGACATAGAAAACAAACTTATGATTACTGAAGGGGAAAAGGGGACAGGGATCAATTAGGAGTTTGGGATTAGCAGTTACAAACTACTATATATAAAATGGATAAACGATAAGGTCCTACTGTATGGCACAGAGGACTTTATTAAATATCTTGTAATAAACTATAATGGAAAAGAATATATATATATATATATATATATATATATATATATATATGTAAAACTGAATCACTTTGCTGTACACCTGAAACTAGCACAACATTGTAAGTCAACTATACTTCAATTAAAAAAAAAGAATTTAAGGTCTAGCCATGTAATCAGCTTAAAGGGAGCAGTAGGGATGGGCATCGACATCGCCAATTGTAACATGAGGGGGGTTCTCCTTGTCTGGAGGATTCCCTGTGCACAGTCAAGCCGGATGGCAGCTCCTGGCAAACCCTCGCTGACCCTCTTGCCCTGGACCTCTTCCTTCTGGCCACTTCTAGCCTAGTTTCACTTCCCTGCCTTTCTTCCCCCTCCGCTTCTCTTTCTTGATTGACTTAATGGTAGATCTGTCTTCTCCCTCTCCTGCGTCTCCCTCTCTCTCAGCAGCAAACCTGATTTCCTTCCTTTCTGGAATCTCCCTTCCTCCTGGGCAGCGCGGAGTTTGGACCTGTCTGCCTCCTGGTGCTCTGTTTCTCACCACACAAGGGTTATCCTTCCTGGGTTCCCTCATTTGCACTTGGTAAGCTGAGTTCTGTTTCTGCAGGTGGGGGTTAGCTACCCATCCCCAGAGCCGGGGAGGGATTTGGTACCTTGCAAATTAGCAGAACCATCGGTGACTTCTCTTTCCAGTTCCTCCTGTAGCGTGAATTCCTGAGTTGCTCTTACAAGATAGGTTGTTGTAAACCCAGGAGTGGGGGCTTTTAGGAGTTTTTGTCAGGCATGGTGAGTTCTTTACACTTGGGTATCTCCTGCTCATCCAGAAAAATGCACATGGTCCCCAGGACACACTCAGATGAACTCTTCCATTGCCTTGAAATGTTTAAGGTGGAAAATCAAGACTTTCTTGAATCTTCCTCTCAAAAAACCCACACTTCTGTTTTTCCAAGAATGAGATTCGCACACTGGCATATCTGAAGCGTCACAAAATGATGGAGGCTTTCAACATTCTGAAAGTCAAGGTGGGCACAGAGTTTGTGGTGAAGGAGGCTCACTGGAGGCAGCTGGCCAAGATCGTGGCGCCAGACATCAGCAGTTCCCACCTGGAGCTCCTTTTGAGGATCTCCGACGAGGGACAGAAGGGTTATGTGGGTAAGAAGCCTTGGCCGCTGAAGTTCCTCTTCCCCGTGCATCAAAAAGTGGGGTGGGGGGCTCCTAAAAGTGATGGGATGTTTGTTCATTTTCTTAAGTTTGCAACTGAGAATGTATATTGGCATTCCCCGCTGGCAGTGTCACAGTGGAATTAGGTTCCTGACTCTGTGTTCTGTCAGGGGTGTCATGGCGTGTGTTGTCAGCATGTGATGAGCCTTCCAGAAGCCCTTCACCTTGTAACACGGTCATTCCCCTCCCAGGATTCTGCTTTAGGGAGCTCATCTAAAATATGGAAAAGGGCTGTATAAATAAAGGTCTAAATTGCGTTTAGCGTTTGAAAAGTTGAAAGTCACCTACATATTCATGTATTAGTGGTTGATGGTTATTATCAATAATGTTTAATATTGGTAGCATGCTTGCCACACATGAGACACTGTCATGATTGTTGTGTGTATGTGATCTTCCCCAGACTCACCGAGGTGGAGGTCTTGTTATCCTCACTTGTCAATATGGAAACTGAGACTCAGAGAGATTTGGTCAGTTGCCCAGAGCCACACAGCTGCAGCGTGGTACAGGCCATCTGCCTCCAAGGCCTCTGCTTTTTATCATTACTCTAAGCTGCCCCAAATTCTGAGGGTCACTTACCGGGAAATTTTGGTGACATTAAAAATGACTGTGAAGATGAGGTAACAGTGGGGAAAGATGTGAGATGACTAAAATACACCCCAAACTGTAGGACACACACATTTCTCTAGTTTCAAGAAAAGTCTAGATGGAAACACACCCAAATGCAGTGGGAGGTCTGATAGAATGTAAATTTACGTGAGACATAGACTCTCAGACTGGTCCAGCAGTGCCATGGGCTTTTTAGGACTCGGTGACTGTGTGAGAAGAAGGAAATGACAGTGATTCTCTGGAACTTACATGAGTGTCCAGGGAAAAGAGAACTGTGTGGCAAGACACTGTTAAATGGGTGATGCCAACATCTTCCAATGAGGGTTATTGATCCAGGATGGGAGGTCAGCAGGGTTTGACAGGCGCCTTCCATTGAGCCCTGGGCACGTCCCTTCAGCCACCCAGCTCAGTGGCTCAGGAGCCAGGCTTCTCAGACCCTGAAGAGATGGTTTTGGTGCCCCCGTTAGGGATTGGCGGTGATGCACTGTGAGATCCTCATATCAGGGTTAGGGTTCTACTAATGGTGGGGGTAGGGTGGCTGGGTAACCCTTGAGCACCGTGCTTCCCAAGCTCTTTGGGAAGTGCAGTGAAGCTTTTAAATTGCTAGCCTGTCATGCAGCTGTATACTTGGGTAAAATACAACAAAAATGAATAACTACAAAAATGAAATTAAAAAAACATGTAAAATGCAAGTCCCAATTTTTCATTATTAGAGTCAACAGACATGAAATGATCCTGTCGATTGTTCTATAAGTTTCTAAATTTTCAGAGCTGATCTCATGGGGGTGAGTGGGGGAACATGAGGACAGGACCAGCCTTGGCCCAGGGACCACGGTCCTCCTCCAGGGAGGAGCGCTGCTCTAAGACTTGGAGGAGAGGTTGGGACCTGGGCCCCCTTGGATCTCCCACTCCAAGAACTGGGGTGGGATGGTGGCCCATGTCAGTCCAGGATTCCTAGACCTCAGCCCCTCTGTTTTTGAGAATTCTCTTTTGATCATTTAATACCTCTGCTGCTTCTAGAGAATTGAGACTCTGAAGATGTTGATGAAGCTTTAGGGCTTTATAAACTGTCTCTGCGATGCCTCCTGTAGCGTGAATTCCTGGATTGCTCTTACAAGATGAGCTGTTGCAAACCCAGGAGCAGGGGCTTTTAGGAGTCTTTGTCGGCCTTGGTGAGGCCTTCACACTTGGGTATCTCTTGCTCATCCAGAAAAGATACACATGGTCCCCAGGACACACTCAGATGAACAGTGTTTCTTTGTTTATAAGGTCAGTCTAACTATTGACACTTGGGTGTCATGAAGAACAAACATATTAACACATGGGGACATAGCATCTTAATTTCTTTGGAAACTTCTTTGGTAATTTCCTTATGTCTTTAGGTAAATGCAAGTTATTGACTATTTATCTCAATATGCATTAGGCCAATGCCCCGAACTCCATTAGTAATTTTAGGAAATATGTTTAAGAAATCATGGGTAGTTGATTCCCTGTTGGCACCAAGGATTTGTCAGAGAAGCGTGAAACTCTGGACACTGTATCCATATAGTTTAAGCAAGTTACCCTATAGGGCCTTGTGGTTTACAGTATCATGTGACTTACGCAAGCCAGTTGGTAAAGATACGAGTTTTTAAATCACAACACAGTTTGAATCATGGTGCTTGGTTCTGGCCTATGTTTAGGTTTAAAGACACCTAAATGTTAGCTGAGATCATGATACCAATTGACCCATAAGATAAGGGGGAGGAATGTTAGAAGTTCCAACCATTTTAGCCTCTTTATTTTATTTTATTTTATTTTTTAATCTTTATTGGAGTATAATTGCTTTATAGTGGTGTTACTTTCTGCTTTATAACAAAGTGAATCAGTTATACATATACATGTGTTCCCATATCTCTTCCCTCTTGCGTCTCCCTCCCTCCCACCCATCCAGGTGGTCACAAAGCACGGAGCATTTTAGCCTCTTTAGGAAACAAAGTTTGCATGAACTAAAACTCCATATTTGCACTTTGTACTTACATTGGATTAAAATCAGGAAAAAGATGTGAGGCCACATTTTAAACCCTCAGTCACAAAGCAATTTATTAGTTTTCCTTTCCTGGGAGCGTTAAATACATTTGAATTCAAATTTTAAATTATTTTAATTTGATTTATAAAGTAATTTTAGAACATTTTAATTTTTGGTCAAAAGTCCTTAGATTTTAAGTGTGTAACCAGATCTTTAAAATGTGTCCTTTTTACCAAAAAAAAAAAAAGAAAGCTTGTTTCTTCCCCCTAATGACCTTTTTACCACTACTAATTGCTGGTCTATTGTTAATTTGCATATCTTAAAAAAATTTTTTTTAATTAGGTAGAGACACTAAGAACATTAAATTAAGTCAGAATTCGCTGGTTCCCATCTGATTTTCTTAAGAAATTAGAATATAGAAATACTGTTTAAATGAATATTTTGTTCTTTTACATATTTTATACTTGTGGGGGCCAGACTTTATAAACTGATTTGTTAGTTCAAGTTTTTATCTGGAAGGCACCTGTGTCAAGGAGAAAATCATGTTAAGACCTAGTTTCTTTAGCATTTTAATATGTTTGTGCAAGCCGAAAGTTTGTCAGAGACTTTGTTAAATGGAAAAAGGTGATCATTAAGCTTGAAATTCCTTTTTTCCTCCACCCTAGTGTGTCTTTTTGTTTGTTACGTTTGTTTGGTTTATCTTTTTTTTTTTTTAGGGGTTAGCACATTTAAAGCATAAAAAATTTTTCCTTAATTTCTTAACTTTGGGAGGACCTTTAAGTCTCCATTCAGAATTTAAGGAATGCATAGTGTTCACTTTAAAACAATTCATTTAACAATTTATTGAGAAATCGTTGCTTGTATCAGTTTGCTTGGGCTGCCATAACAAAGTGTCACACACGGGGGGGCTTAGACAACAGAACTCTATTTTCTCACAGTTCTGGAGGCAGGAAGTGCAGGATCAAGGTGTTGTCTGGCAGGCCTGTGTCCTTGGCTCCTAAATGATTGTCTTCTGTGTCTTCACACCATCTTCCTTCCTTGCGTGTCTGTGTGCAAATCTCCTCTTCTTATGAGGGCACCAGTCATACGGGATTAGGGCTCACCTAATGACCTCCTTTTAGTCTAATTACCTCTTCAGAGACTCCATCTCCAAAACACAGGCACACTTAGAGGTGCTGGGAGTTAAGCCTTCAACATATGAAATTTCAGGGAACACAGGCCAGCCCATAACTCCTGTTTTAGGGGTTCTGTCCTTAGACTGTTGCCTTCTCTAGAGCTTTCTTCTGTGATTTACTGTCCCCCATGCCCCAATACTACTCATCTTCAAAAGTCATATATATATTATTAGTTTATCAAAATCTCAAACTTGAATATTTATGCCGAACGCACAGAACCGCCATGGTTCTGGTTCAGCTGCTGCCCTTTCGCCTTCACACGATGCGATGCGACTCCACCTGGTCTGAGACTGCAAAGCCACAGCAGGACGACGGTGACAAACCTCACCTGTGCAGTACTCTTACTGTCTAATGCCCTGGGGACATTCAGCCAAAGTAGCTCTTGACCTTCTGAGCAGGTGAGAGGGGGCGAAGGAGGTCAGCAGATGCCTTTGAGACATACCCATGACCTTGGCTGTCATTGGCTGGCTCGTGACTGGAGTCCACAGGTCTGGGTCCCCCACCCTGAGCCCTGCTCAGTTTTGCCACCTGGGTCACGATCCTATTTGTAAATTAAATGAGCCCAGGACTCATCTAGTTTGAAAAAAGGAATCCATCCGAGTCACAGATTTTATTAGAGCTCCATGGATGTGGCAAGAAGGCGCCCGTGAACTCATGGCTTATCAGACTTCCCCAGTATTTTATCTTTTACAAAACAGCAATGTCAATTTAAATACTGTTACCAGGGCAAACACATCTTTAGGGAAGACAGCCAATCAGATTTGTTGTCTTTTAAGGATCGCAGGTTATCTTTTACAGGAGATAGTGGTCATTTCTGATGTCTGGGTGTCCAAAGACTCCTTTCTTTAACCAACACTTTCAAAGACAGTTTTAATAGCAGAAAGCCAAACAGAATTTCATGCTTCACGACGGTCTCCCCTCAGTACAGGCTGGGAGATCGCTAGTTCTGTGAACATGCTCGCTTTCCCCCTTGATCGGCAGTTATGGGCAAGTGTGGTTTCCAAGGCTAAGCACTGGGATTCTATTAGTGCCAAAAGTGTTAGACTTAAATCTAGTGTTAAACTGAGAAACATGAAACTTACAGATGTGGAAAGAAAAGGGCTGCATAGAATTATTAACAAAGAATATGGAGAATAATATGTCTACAACAAGGGTTGGTACACAATGGTCCACAGGCTAAATATGGCCACTGCCTGTTTTTCTAAAGTTTTACTGGAACACAGCCATGCTTATTCATTTGTGTATTGTTTGTGGCTGCTTTCATGCTATAATGGCAGAACTGAATAGCTGAAATGGAGACTGTATTGTCCACAAAACCTAACTCTCTGGCCCTTTACATTAAAAGTTCTGATCTCCAACATAAAGTACCAGATGGGTACAAATTCCTTCTTGACACAAAATTACCATACTTTTGATTCTCTTTGTCCTTTTTTGTTCTATAGAATCTTCTGGATTAAAAGATGTGAGCCCTGTGATAGTGATGGATTCTCCGTTGGTTGAGGTTACTTGATGGCTGATGCTTTGGCTGGATTCTTGTCAGTAGGTCCCCCCAAACCCTATTTGTGGTTGTCACGTCAGTGTCTCCCTACCTTCTGATGGTGGAGGTCACGTAGCCCAGGTCCTGGATCCAAGTTATCACATAATCTAATTCTCTAAGGCTGCCCTTCCCCCTCAGCGGGTGCTACACGTCTTGGCTATTAAGACATGTCTGTGCATTCTGCTTCTAACTCTAAAGACCCAGGAACTAAGATATCCTAAGACATATAAGAGTGTTTTTCATCCAACTTGATGGACTCATGTTCTTTCATGTTCTTAGGACCATCTGACTCTTCAGGAAAATAGCAACATGAATGTTTAATATCACTCAGGGTTTTGTCTGATTCAGGCTCCTCACTCAGATGAGAGCACACTTCTGATGAGGCTGAGGCTTTCTCTTTTCCTGGGTGTCTGTTGATGGCAGTTCCCCATAATCTTTCTTGCATAAACCACTATGGTGGCACCTGTAGAACCATGATTCGTTGTTTACTTCTGAAAACTCGCAATGGAGACCTCTAAATGAGAAGCATTCTAGGATTTAAAAACTCCACCCTGGGACTTCCCTGGTGGCGCGGTGGTTAAGAATCTGCCTGCCAATGCAGGGGACACAGGTTCGATCCCTGGTCTGGGAAGATCCCACATCCTGTGGAGCAATTAAGCCCGTGCACCGCAACTACTGAGCCTGCGCTCTAGAGCCTGTGAGCCACAACTACTGAGCCCATGAGCCATAACTACTGAAGCCCTCACGCCTAGAGCCTGTGCTCCGCGACAAGAGAAGGCACCGCAATAAGCCCATGCACCGCAACAAAGCGTAGCACCCACTCTCTGCAACTAGAGAAAGCCCATGAAGCAACGAAGACCCAAAGCAGCCAGAAATTAATTAATTAATTAATTAATTAATTTAAAAAACCCAACTCTGCCTTCAAAAAAAAAAAAAAGCCCCCAAAACTCCACCCCAGTCTTTAACAGCTGTCTCAGCTATACCTGATCTGTACCTGCAATTTATTACACAACTTTCTTTAAAGTTTGCAAAGCATTCAACTTGGTTTTCAAAGGAGCAGCAACACTCTATGTACAATCTGATTTCATCCGTTGATGTGATTGATATTTCTTTCTTTAAGTTGTATGTGACAGGAGATTCACGCATAAACATTTGAGAACCAGCCCAGTGGACTCGTGGTCAGCATCCTGGTGAGGGAGAGGCGCATGGGGTGATGGAGAATAGCCTGCTGGCTCCAGGCATTCAGCAGGTCAAGAGCATCACCTCCACAGTTGGGTGGGTCCAGGCTGGTCAAAGTGCCCACTGTACTTTGGCCCGGGGTGATGGGCCAACTTGTTATGGAGGCTGTTGTTTTGAGTGAGTCCCTGAGAAGGGGCAGAGAGGGAGGGTAGGCAGAGAAGAACATAGGGGTTCAAGGGGAAGGGTATAGATTATGCCTACCTTGGACACTTCGTGAGAAGGAAGGGGAGGTTGGGTTGAGCCTGGAAAGGTAGGTCAGGCAGACATTGAAAGCAGTGATGGCTGAGTGAGGTGGAAGGCAGGGAGTGAGGCAGTGGTGTCTGTGAACTAGCCAAGTCACATGCTTGGGTTGGCTGCCTTGGGCTAGCTCAGGGTCTGAGTGAGGACAAGCAGGAGGCTGTGCCACTCACTGTCCCCTTGGCCTTGGGCCTTCATCCTTTGAGGCTTCATATCTTCACCTGTGAAACTCAGATCCAAGAGTCTGTGCTGGCTTTATTTCACCCGTTGAACCTTAGTATCATAGCAGCCATGTATTTGGGGGTCCTTTTCTCATTGCAGACAAAATGAACTTTCTACGCTTGGCTGACCTCCTCAACATCCAGGTGGTCACCATCAACATCAAGAGACACCCACTGGAAGCCTGGATGCCTTGGGTATACCAGTCGACCCCAAGCCTCTTGGTTCAGAAGATGGTTCGGCACAGGCAAGTGAGACGGGGCCGGTTTTCTCCCAAATTGCTTTGAAAATAGAAGAATCTGTTCATGTTGTCTGGACTGAATGTGTTTCATCACTGAAGCTATAAATCATTCCCCTGCTCACTGCTTCTGGTTTCTTGGGAAGGCATGGAAATGGTTCTGCTATGTTTAACCTTAGCCAGAGGACAGGTTTCTAGATGATGCTTCCTTCTTTGGTGTTTTTTTTTTTTTTTTTTTTTTTTTTTTTTTTTTTTTAATGCTCAAGGGCCACAGACTGGCTGTGATTTCTGAGCCAGGGAAGCTGACCACTCTCTGATTTCAGGAAGTTCCTGCCCCGTCAGAGTCATTAGGAAGTTGAAATCAAATATGGCATTTTGACTCTGTAAAGTATCTGGTAAGAAGACATGAGTTAGAGTTACTGGAATGACCGTTAAGAATGCCAATTAATTCTTTTATTCCCAAGTAGATGGACTCCAGAAGAGTCCTTTATCCTGGTTGGAGAGTTTATTTTTACCATGTGTGGGCTGGAACACCTGTATCAGCAGAGGCTCCCCTCTTGCCTTCTTTGAATTTAATGTTTCATAAAAGTGAATGGTTCAGGGGCTTCCCTGGTGGCGCAGTGGTTGAGAGTCCGCCTGCCGATGCAGGGGACGCGGGTTCGTGCCCCGGTCCGGGAAGATCCCACTTGCCGCAGAGTGGCTGGGCCTGTGAGCCATGGCCGCTGAGCCTGCGCATCCGGAGCCTGTGCTCCACAATGGGAGAGGCCGCAACAGTGAGAGGCCCGCATACTGCAAAAAAAAAAAAAAAAAGTGAATGGTTCACTTGGGAGATTGGGATTAACATGTATACACTGATGTGCATAAAATGGATGACTAATAAGAACCTGCTGAATAAAAAAATAAATAAAATAAAATTCAAAAAAAAAAAAAAGTGAATGGTACAGAAGTCCTTGAAAGTAGCCCAGCCTATGATGTAGGTAAATAAATATCTCTTTTAGCTCCCATATTTTATATTTACAAAGGCCCTTTATGTAGAGGCTCCTTTCCATTCATCTCAATATTGGACCACTGATGTGTTTCACACAGTGGATGTTTGTGTATCCACATGTGGCATCCAGGGCTGGGACCTAGAGTCTGCAGCTTCTCCAGGACAATAGGGTAGGAGCCCCCACTCCCCCGCTTCCCATGGCCACGCCCAGGGTTCACCCAGGATTCTCTGGAGCACAGAGCACAGATGCCTGTGAGGGGCAGCCTGCTCTGTGATTGAAAAGTTGAGCCAGAGCCCAACTGCCATATTTTTTTCACCCCTTTTCACCCCAGACTTGGTGAGAATGTGGGGCACGTCAGTCCCCTGGAAGACTTGTGTGCAATAGGAGTAAAGAAGCTTTCTGAGTTAAGGATGTTAATTTTCCAGGGTCAAATAGTCAAGGTGTAATGGTCCTGGGCTAAGCCCTGAACCTCCTTTGCTCCGATTCTACCCAGCCTTTCATCTGATCCAGGTACTGTGCCCAAAAGGCGAACCTGGGAAAACTAGGCCTCTGTTCTTCCCCCTCACTCTGTCTTCATTTGCTCCTTGGTGGGAAAGGCTATACCAGTGTACCAGCGTCAGTGAGAGGCAGGTGACTTTCAGAGCCCTGACCATGGTGGACCCTTTCCTTCCATGTTGAGTGAGTACGTGTGTGTGTGTGTTGGCGGGATGGGGGATGGTGAGTATCTCACGTTCATCACACTGACAGCAAACACAGTAGTTCCTGTAGGGCTCTGAACCTGCTTTTTTCTTTTTTTTTTTTTTTACTGAAATGTATGATAACAGAATCTTTTCTTTTTTCCCTCCTGGCAGGATTTTTGTCTGGGTTTATGATGTCATCATTCTAATAAATGCCATATTCATTGCTTTGGATGAGAAAAACCCCTTAATTTCCTATGCAGAATGGCTTTTCCTTTCTCTCTATATTATTGAAATTCTCCTGAAATTGTACACGTATGAACCCAGAGCCTATTTTGGAAGGAAGCAGTTCTGGAACTGGTGAGTCTGTGTTTTGGGGAGGGGGCCGTGGGTGAAGAGAGGGGCTTTCTGTCACACTTTGGGGAATAAAGTTGTGGAGTGTTTCAAGCTCCATCTGCCTAGTTTTGAGGCTTCTTTTTTTTTTTTTAATAAATTAGTTATTTATTTTTGTCTGTGTCGGGTCTTCGTTGCTACATGTGGGCTTTCTCTAGCTGCGGTGAGCCAGGGCTACTCTTTGTTGCGGTGCGCGGGCTTCTCATTGCAGTGGCTTCCTTTGTTGCCGAGCACGGGCTCTAGGCACGCAGGCTTCAGTAGTTGTGGCATGTGGGCTCAGTAGTTGTGGCTCGCGGGCTCTAGAGCGCTGGCTCAGTAGTTGTGGCACACGGGCTCAGTTGTTCCACGGCATGTGGGATCTTCCCGGACCAGAGCTCGAACCTGTGTCCCCTGCATTGGCAGGCGGATTCTTAACCACTGCGCCACCAGGGAAGCCCGAGGCTTCTTATAATGAAGTCTTGAGGGCAGGGGAACATCTCGTTGTCAAAGCTGTTATTTAGGATGTCAGTATGAATGACTGGCTAAAATTAGAATCACAGATCACAGCATCTTGGATTTGGAAAGGATCTTAGAATGTCACAGCCAATGAGACAATTCCTTCCATGGTTGCCTGGCCCACTCCCTGCTCTTGTTATCAGAAAGCTTGGCCTGCATGGCTGGATGATGAGGACCCTTAACAAGCTCTTTCCCGGGCTGGATGTTTCTCCTGTGACCTTTTCTGCTCCAGGCTCTGTACCTCCCGGTCTTAAACCATCACCCACATGCTGCAAACCATCTTTTGTACCACTGAATGTCAGCCATCACGGGTAGTGCACAGCTCAGCAGGGTTGGATCTCTGTGGTCACTGCTCCCAGTGCCAAGAAACTCACTCAGGTGTGCGTGTGGCCAGGTGGCCAGTGTTGTCCAAGGCAGTGGCACCGTTGTGAGAAAGAAAAGTCACGGCATGATGAATTTCCCCTTTAATTAAAAAGTTGCAGGGAATTCCCTGGCAGTTCAGCAGTTAGGATTCTGTGCTTTCACTGTCAAGTGTGTGGGTTCAGTCCCTGGTAGGGGAACTAAGATCCCCCAAGCCGCATGGCATGGCCAGATAAATTAAAAAAATAAAAATAAAATAAATAAATAAAGTTGCAATGCATTTAGTAAGATGAATACCGAGAAAGATTACACTATGTATTCGGAAAATGTGTCAAAGTATTCTTGCAAGTATATAGTTATGTTGGAAGACAGAGTGATATGAATTATCTGATTCCTACAAATTTCCTTGGATGGTTCATTGGAGCAGCCAGTAAATGATCAAACACAGTGTTTCTTGCTTTGTACCTGCTGTCCTAAAGATTATGGAAATCAATTTGATGGCTGGATCATTGCTTTGCGTAAGAGATTGGATTCACAGTTTTCTCAGGATTCATTGTATTCTGAGCTTGACAGGCCTTTCCCTTGATTCCTCACTGACGTTGCTTCTCCACCAAATCTTAGGTTTGATACGCTGATCATCATCGCAGCCCTGGTGGCCACTGTGGCCAACACCACCATTCAGTCAGGTCAGTGTCCCTGGCTCTCAGCTTCCCCGCCTCCCGGGAGCATGTGTTCAATCAGTAAACTTTGTAGAACATCCATGGGGTACCATTAGGGTGTTTGGGGCGAGGCAGTGGGGAGACAGGAGAATTAGTAAAACTATTCCGCTTTCTGGAGAGGGATGGTAGCTTTGTGTCTGGCTGTATGGCAGAGATTTCATTTGTAGGTATCACCACACCAAACACTCACCTGGTCATCTCTCCAAACTGCCCTTGGTCTCAGGGCTCATCCTTGATCCTCTGCCCATGTTGGCCCCCAACCCAGGGTCCAGCTGTAGCAGGCACTTTTCATCAGCCTCTGCCCGCCGCCCTCTCCTTTCTACCCTCCTCTACATGTGCCGCAACTGCCCTGCCCACTCCTTCCTGTAGATGGCAGAGGGGATTATTAGAGATAGAGCAGCTTTTTTTTTTTTATTTTTTGCGGTACGCGGGCCTCTCACTGTTGTGGCCTCTCCTGTTGCGGAGCACAGGCTCCGGACACGCAGGCTCAGCGGCCACGGCTCACGGGCCCAGCTGCTCCGCGGCATGTGGGATCTTCCCGGACCAGGG
>RJWK010055282.1:0-14773 GCA_004363435.1 Platanista minor
TGAAGCCATCGCCATAATCAAGATAATGAACATTTTCATCAACCCCAAAAGTTTCCTCATGTCTGCCTCTTTGTAATCCTTCTCTCTACCCTCTCCCCACCTCCGGCTCCCATTTTTATGCAACACTTCTGTAAAAAATTAGTTTGCATATTTCATAATATCACATTTCCTTCCCTGTCTGAAACTTCATAAGTTTGTTAGGCTGCTTAAATAAGATGATACGATACAAGTACACCTAAAAAAAAATCACTCATGAATGTTCCCTTCATCTGCTCATTTTCCTTTCTCTATTCAGACAACAGTGTTTATTCCAACAGTATTTATGCTTGGATAAATCCATCTGAAGGCAGCATTTCTAATATCTTGTTTGTTTTGCATGGGAATTTTTAATTTATTTAAAGTGGCACTGCTTTCCTACAAAAGCCATGCAGGGTGCCAGTGACCCATGGGCTGAACCTATAAATAGGAAATATTTATTTTGGAACAGTAGTGTTTCAAGTATGATTTGACTCTAGGCAGTTTTTTATAACAGTCATTGTACTATTACCTTTGCCATAAGTTTTAACAAAAAAATAGGGACTACCTCATTTATGAGCAGAGCCATCAGAGGAAGTACTATTCTTTTTCATCCTAGAGAAATATTTTAATGATGGTAACTGAGGATAGGGTGGCATAAGGCCTTTTGTCGTGCTGATTTACAGATTAACAAAGACTGCTTTACGGCAATTAATATACATTCTTGGCCCGAACTAGCAAGAATGAAGAACCAACTATTTGAGTTTGTTTGATTATGTAAGAAAGCAAACTGACTAACTTCTCTCTCCTGGACAGTGTCCTCCTTTGGGAAGGAAGGTATTAGCAGCCAAGGAGGAAAACTGTTCTTTTTATAGTGAGGGGCAGAAAATGAGACAGCTTTCTTACCTCTGTGGCTTTGGGGGAGGGGGGGTA
Source organism: Platanista minor (assembly GCA_004363435.1). Taxonomy (NCBI): domain Eukaryota; kingdom Metazoa; phylum Chordata; class Mammalia; order Artiodactyla; family Platanistidae; genus Platanista; species Platanista minor. The sequence goes on from RJWK010055282.1 coordinate 949, forward strand.
CTCTTTCCATTCAGTGTAAGTTGAAAGAAGTATTTTTCTTACAGCATTGTATTTCCAGCTCTAGATTAAAGTTGCTATGTCAAGAGAATTGATAATACAATCCAAGGTACTTCTTCCTATCACTTCAAATTTCTGGGCATGTCTCCCAGGAAAAAAAATTAATCTGCATTTCCATTTTTAAAGTGCTTTCAACTTAATGTAGTTAATTCCTCCATTTTTGCAACCATAATATCCCCACTGTTGTTCAGACAATTCTACTTTCCCCTCCTACAAGTAGTTTGGGGCACAATGGAAAAATTACAGTAAATTGAAAACAACCTTGGTTTTCAGAACTTTTTTAGAAAGTTGTATTATTGGTTCACAACTGATAACCAGTTTTACAGACAAAACCATGGCAGAGAATCTTATCTTAAATAAATTCAAACTAATTTACACACTGTTGATGACAAATAAATGATGGTGGATGCCTCTATTCCAAAAAAACCAAGCAATCAAAATGTTCAGATTGGGTGGAGCCAACCTTTACCTAAAAATCAGTGAGACCCTCTTCCCCAAGCAGATGCTCTTCCCCTCTTATAAGGAATGGCATTAAAGGTACAAGTTCTATGATACAGGGAATCCCTTCTCACGCTTCTATCAGCCCAAAGGGAAGTAGCTTCTGATTGGCATTGCTGGAGCCCATTGAAATCTTGTTTGCTGCCAATGGTCATTATGACAACATCTGTGACTAAGATGTGGAGGTTTAACTGCCTCATTTTCCTTCAGCTATGAAACCCCTTGGTTCATATAAAAAGCCTTGGTCAGGAAATTCCACCAACAGTGTGCATCGGTTGGTGAAAATCACATGATTCTGACCACAGAATAAGCTATTTCTAAATCCTTGGCTCAGTTAGGCCATGCACAAAATCTGGATGCAGACACGTACTGGATTTCCTTGACTTGATAAAAAGAACTGCTCTCCTAGAAATATGAAATGTATGACTTCTTTTTTCTTCCTTAATCACATAGAGTTGTAGTATGTTTGCACACAGGCGTGTTTCCTCCAGGGTGTGTGTTACACCTGCTTGCTCCTTATTTCTCTCCTTAGGCTGCATAATTAATTCATTTTTTATTCAGGGAAATTATTATATTTTTGTGTTCTAAAGCCCCATTTCAAATAAGAGATGCTAATGTTGTTCAGAATTGCCTAAGCTAAGCTCTCGTGTAGGTTACCGCAAGCAGTACAAAATGTATATATAAAAGGAGTTTCTCAGCTAGAGGTAATATTTGAGTAATTACTACCAAATCATTATACTGGGTGCCATTAAAGTAAACTACATTAAAAAACTATCAAACATTTTTAAATAAAAAGAAACCAATATATTAATACATGTTTAGAAACTTAAAGATTATATTTTAAAATATCATATATTTTTATGACATCATAGATCAAAAGTTTGTTTCTTTTCACCATAAAGCTATACTTTAAGATTTTTTTATGAAGAAAACCTGAAATGAAATTAGTTACCTACAAATACAGATTGCAGTTACTCATTGGAAAATCATTTTCCTAAGCCTTCAACTAAAGTCTCAGAAAGTTATAGAAAGTTAGAATTCTTTCAAAACTAATTTTTGGTTGAATTATATTTCATTTAGTATCACAGCCTTGCTGTTCAGCTGGTTAGCTATCCACTGACTTTTAAACGTACAACATCCTGTGATGGAGACAATTATTTGTCACTTAATTAAATCCTAAAGCTACTGTGTTCCATTCAAAATAAATTCTAAAAGTAACACTTTAAGAAAAAGATTATGCAAAACATAAACTTATTTTATAAATCCTTTAAGGGTAGGGAATTTGTCTTCTACTGTGTTATCTTCGACACACTCTGTGGCATATAGTAAATGGTTTTTGAAAAAAAAAAAAAGAACATAATAGCTCCTGATTCCATGATTCTAAAATCTAAGAAATTCCTATTTTAAAAGGAATAGTAATAAACTATATGCTTATGACTGTACATTGATCTGAATGGGAGAAATGACACAACCTCCATTTAAAATACAAAGTTAGTGAATTGTCTTCTTCTGATCAAGTGGGATAATATATCTAAGTTACAATAATGGATTTTATCATGAACATCATTTGTACTATTAACACAGAAAGTTTTATCTAGTACTTAGAGGTTATTACTTTTAAGTTAATAATGATAATTCTGAATCCTAATATCTCACTTCCAATGTATAACATTCCTATTCAAAGAGCAACTAGATATACAGAAAGTGGTCTCACTGGGATTGCAGTAGATACAAAATGAAAGAAAAAAAGAGATGAAACACCCTACAGAAAAACCTGAGCAGTCTGGTTTTAATTTTTGTTGCTGCTTTTATTTTTTCATTTCTGAACTAGTTTCACATCAGTACCTCTTACACACACACACACACACACATACACACATACACTCTCACCAAATTCATAGATGATGAGAAGGCAATTGGTCATTTAACAGGAATTACTAACTAAATTTTTCTGTGGTGCTAGTTGTACATATTGAGTTGCTTGATGTGAGTTATGAACATGAAATTGCCTAGAAAGCACAAGATCCTTGGCAAATATTCAGAGTAGTGCACAATGCTTTAATACAACTAAATGGTTTAATGACAAGAGGGGAATTAATGTAAAATATAAAGCTGGCAAAAGGCAGCAAACAGTGCCTGCTGGCTAGACTAAGAAACCCAAAATGGATTCCAGGAAGAGAGCATAATGCCCAGCTGCTGCGGTGGTTGCCTATTCCTCCTATACTGTTATTACTGTTCAACGGACCTGAAATCTGAATGACAGTGGCCTGAGCCCTTTCAAACAACAGAAAGAAGGTCAATTTTTGTAATAAGGAAATGGAAGTGGTGGCACCGAAGATCACTGACCCTTACAGTTTCCTGTGCGATGAAGGAGCAGTGAAGTGTGCGGGGAAATTACGGTGTAGGAGAACAGTGACACCACCATCCTGAAACACGGAACCAAGGAACAAGTAGCAAATGCACGAAAATGTGCATAAATCAAGTATATGCTATCAACCCTGGGCTTATTCCTATTCTCAAACTGTGAAAAATTGGGCCCAACAGTTCTGCAAAGAAAGGAAAAGGCAAAGGGCCAAAAATCAAGTGCAAGATTGTAAAATGATACTTTTAACCATGGGTAATATTTAAAATATTCAGCAACTAGAGGTTCTAGGTACTGACCAATCAGAACAGATGCTGGTCAATGTGCTGAAGCAGGATCAGTGAGACCAGCTGTCCTGCCAGGGGCTACCTAGTTAATTCCTAGATCCTGGGTGGGTGTAGAGGTCCAGACTGAAGCCAAGGTAGCTCAGGAAAACAGGTGAGATAGGTGCAGTTGGGACTGGGCCAGTGATTGTCTATCAACTGATGCAAAATTATTTCAATATTGGAACATCTAGTGCAGGCTACCAGTGTATCCCAGTGCATTAGTGCTGCTCTTAACCCTGCTCAGTCTACTGCCATTGCCTACTCACAGGGTATTTTGTGGTGTAAAGAAAGGGAAGAGTAGCTTATTAGCAAGGCTAACTGAAAACCTGTCTTTGATATCTGATGGCCCTTTCATATTTCATGCCCTTCAGTATTATGTTACAAAATCACTGTCACATTCATAACCCAGGAGTTTCTGAATTAGGAGATGTGCTAAAGTCACTAACGTAATTAATGAAGTTTAGGGACTAGCAGATGCAAACTAGTATATACAGAATGGATAAACAACAAGGTCCTACTGTACAACACAGGGCACTATATTCAACATCCTGTGACGAACCATAATGGAAAAGAATACAAATAAGAATATATATATATATATATATATATATATATATATATATATACACACGTATGTAAAGCTGAATCACTTTGCTGCACAGCAGAAATGAACACAACCTTGTAAACTAACTCTGCTTGAATAAAACAAGTTTTAAAAAAGTAAAATAAAATAATTAATATTAAATTTTTTAAAATGAAGCTTATTCCACTGGATAATAATGATGGTTATCTGATGATTCAAGGAGCTCAAAAGATTTTTTTAAATCCAAATATTTAATACAAAATTCATAAAGAAATCAATTGAAATAATAATTTTAAAGATCTTTCTGAAAAAAGTGAAATAATATTTAATCAGTTTTCTTTTCCTCACCAGATACTGCAATTTGAACATGCCACAAGCTTTTCTTCATATTGAGATATTTTCCTTTCAGCCAGAGTTTTCATATAATTTATTGATCTTTCTCAGTTACCAAAAAGGCATCCAGAAAGAAAAGTTTATTTAACATTCTTAGACAACACCTTCTAGGGTAATGTTAGCTGATTTCTCATGGAAGAATGTCAAGATAAGAGAACACATTTTGATTCCGGTGATAAGATATCTTGAATATATATTTAATATTGCTGCATATTTTTTTCAAACTATGGAGACTATTTTTGTGATTAGATTGCCCACAAGAATTCAGGTGAAGCAAACAAAAAGTAGAAGGTTTGGTTATGAAAGTTGTAACATATTTCATAGTCAGGGCCTGCAAAATTTTTAATTACATTTTGATTTTCTCTAAAACCTGACATATCATTGAGACTATACTGATGTTGACAGACCAGGGTTATAAATATATTTATGGGAAGAATTGTTACATTAACTAAACAAGCTATTGCACCAGGAACAGCCCCTGGGCATTTATATTCAACTTCTGCTACATTTCCAAGGGCAGGCCACCCTGATATGGCATGTTTATGAAAAGTAAGTAGCATTGAATACTGGCAAGTCCCAATATAACCTCTGCAGAAACATTGTATGGGAGCTCAAAAGATTTTTATGATGGCATCCTAGACTTCTCTTTTGCAATAAAGCAGAATTGCAATTATGACTAAGTTAGACCAGACCTAGCAACACCATTTATGGATTTGACAACTTTGCATTTATACTTAGCATGCATCAGTTTAGTACTTATAGTAATTTTAAAGGACAAAATGTGAAATATTAGCAAACGGGATATAGAATGAAGATTTGGAAGTATCAAGACGTCAGAGGGATACAAAGACCAAATGTTAGTTATCTTCTTTTTTTTTTAATTAATTCATTTATTAATTCATTTTTGGCTGTGTTGGGTCTTTGTTGCTGTGTGTGGGCTTTCTCTATTCGCGGCAAGCGGGGGCTACTCTTTGTTGCTGTGCACGAGCTTCTCATTGCAGTGGCTTCTCTTGTTGCAGAGCACAGGCTCTAGGCATGCGGGCTTCAGTAGTTGTGGCTCGCAGGCTCTAGAGTGCAGGCTCAGTAGTTGTGGCTTGCAGGCTCAGTAGTTGTGGCTTGCGGGCTCTAGAGCACAGGCTCAGTAGTTGTAGCACACAGGCCTAGTGGCTCCGCGGCATGTGGGATCTTCCCGGACCAGGGATCGAACCCGTGTCCCCTGCAATGGCAGGTGGATTCTTAACCACTGCACCACCAGGGAAGTCCCTGGTTACCGTCTAATACGGAGTAAATGTGATCACTTAAAGACGATTCAACTGACAGTGGCTAAGATTTTAAGAGCACCTGGTAGGACAAAGAAGCTGTAACAAAAGCAGTGAGTTCTCTAAATTTTTTTCCCACATGTCACAAATGGAGGAAATACCCATCCTAGTAGAGAAAAGGAGACACCTAGTTGCCAAGAGGAAAGCCAGGAGGCATGGTGGCAGAAGAACGTGACACACAGTTTGCACAATGCACAAGCCTGGACTGTCATTCATCTACATCTAAAAGAAATATTTGATCACATGAGCTGAGCTTCTAAGTAAGTAAATTATCATAGAAAAAAAGTTTTTTCAGGCCATAAGGAAATGAATATTTGAGCCAAATTTTCAAATATAGCTATTAAACACTCCAAAAGTGCCACCACTGAGCAAGACACTGTCTTTGACTTCACGTGCTATGGGAAGGCAATGAGCAAACACAGAACAAGGACAGGGATTGGTGGTGGAAATGAGTGAAGAAATCATGTTTGTCTATATTCTAACTTGCAGTGTACCAAAAATTGAAGGTTTTTTTTTTTTTTTTAAACAGCCAAAAGAAGATAAACTTAAATCTAAACTTCTTTAAAGTCTCAACCTTCAAGGGGCGTCTTCTTTGAGGCTACACACATAAGGAGGCAGGAGAAAATGCCCATAAATCTGAAAAACTATGTGTCCCTCATACATTTCAAGTTGACATCTTAAATTAATCATAAGCGAAAATCGTTGTAAAGGATGTAATACTGACATTTTAAAATACAACTTTACATTACCTTTTTCAATGAATTCAATGAGACATAAATGCCATAGTGATTTGACACTCATCACCATCCATTGAAAAATAGATTCAACCAAGTTTTCTTAAATAGTTGCAAATTTAACATGATTCTTTTTTCCCACTGAAATTGTGTTGCCATTTCTCTTTTCTCATACGGTTTTATCTTACTATAATAAGGGTTTAATATTTGAAAGTCCTTTATTGATTATGTTATCATACTTCTCTGCAGCAAAAAGGTATATAAATTGAATTTTTTTAACTTGAAAAATATCCTGTTATCATGAGGTCTTAAGTATTAAAAAAAACATTCTTCTGCACAGAGGGGTTTTTTTTAAGCATTAGTAGTACACAGCTTAACAAAACAATATAGATATTTCAAAACTGTTTGATAAAGATCATTAAATATAAGAAGTAAAATTTTATTGGAAGTGCATCTCCTAATGAGGCGGGGGCATTAATTATGGTGTCTTAATTAGAGACGGCTTCTGCACACCAAAAGATAAACTGCCCCTTTGTTTGGCATCCTGGGAGTTTTTAAACCCTGGAGCTGTTGGGAACATTGTGATGATGTGGCTAACTTTGGGGTATAATATAAACCTAACACTGTGTAATATAACTTTGTAATATAATATAATAACTTTGTAATATAACTGTGTAATAAACTTTGGGGTGTAATATAAACTTAACAGAGCCTTCCACTGTTCAGCACAGCTCCCAGCACCCAACAGGTAATCAGTGAATGTTCGTTTTCTTGGTCTTCTCCTTTCTCATCCTTTCAGCTCTCAACCATGCTGGGGCAACCACTAGCCTAACAAATGAAGCCATCCCAACTCCAAGAGCATCGTTTTAACAAGGATCTCCTCAGACAAACCAGTGTAAATAGAAACTTCCTTGATGTCACCATGTTCTCTTCGTAGCAGGAAACAAAGATTTATAAAAATATGTTTATATGTGTAGATATACTTTTAATCAAATGGCTTAGTGTAATATATACACATATAAAACTCTAAAACCAATATTACTGAAAAATTAAGTTCTATGTAAGGGCATTAAAACTATGACATTTATTGAAAAAATACACCAACTTAAAAAGCTATATTTCTTTTCCAATATTAAATGCTTACCGTATGTGAAGCAAGTAGAAACTGCACTTGGATATACAATGCCTGGAACGCTTGAGTCATTTTTAAAAACACCGATGGTGTTTTAGAAGGATCGACCCTTCTATTAGCATAAGTAGGCTGTGGATTTTTTCACGTGTAATGCCCTCTGATTCTACCTCCTGCCTGAGTATACTGCCTACTACTGCATGGTCTGACTCCACACTTCCCCACTGGTCTCCCTGTACTCTTCTCACATGAGGAAAACACTCTACGAAGCAGGTACCCTTTTCTTTTAACAGATAAAAAAAATTAATGGCTCATTATTATTTTTGCGATAGATTGTTTATTAGTACTTTTTGTTTTTGTTTTTAGCTAGAATATTTCTGCTTCTCTTTCAAAGAAATGTGCGAAGGGTGTCAAAACTCTTTAAAAAATAAATAGAATCTTGTTTCAAAATAAAGATTTTAGGAGAACTTCTTTGTAAAAGCAAACCATTGCATTTTAAGTGTCTTCGTTTGTTAGCAAGCCCTAATATAGCAACTCAACAGTAATTGCTACTTTATAATCTCCTGAATATTGAACTATTTATTATGCAAATTAATACTCTTCGGAGTATGCAACCGCCTAGCCATGGAGTTCTTTTCTGTTTACATATTTTACTTTTGCAGCTTTTGCCAGTCACTGTAAAGAAGCATCTTGAAATTTACTAATTCCAGGCGTAAACAGACTTCTGCCAGACACATAGCAGCTACACTTCATGTCTTTGTTTTTAATTAAAGAAAGACATACGGCAGACTTGCAAAATTTGAGGAAAACATTTTTTTGTAACAGCTAGGAGTTCTCTTCAGCAGAATTTTATTGTCATCATGACTACAGGGCCCCAGGACCAGGCTGTGACTCCATAATCCCCAGCAGAATGCGGGGGTGTAACCAGAGGTATCGGGTTGAATTCCATATAATTGTCATTTGCAGGTCAAAAATGGTTAAATATTGCAATTTCATGTGGTTCAACCAAATAATTGCTGCATATAGGTTCTTTCCTCAAAGAAAGCTCCACAACATAGACTCCTTCAGGCACATGCTAGAGAAATGCTCCCCAGGAACTATTTCCTAAATTTGGTAAAACTTCATAATACAATGTTTATTAGTTTCAGTATAGTCCACCAAGTCATTTCATGCAGCACAGACTTGGTAGGCAACTGTTTTGCTATTCGACTGGATATCTGTTCAAGTCACCACAGTCCTTCTCCCAGAAGCAACTGGCCCCATCACAGTCCTAGAAGTGTCAACAAGGAGCGAGGGATGTGCACCCTGAGCTGAAGTGTGAGGCAGTCAACAAAAGAGAATGGTCTGAACACACAAAAATATGTTGACCATCTTAAGACTGGTTCATGATCCCTGTAACTGGCCCCCAAATTGTTCTACCTTGCATTTGTATGAATACACCCACAAGGCAAGCAGGGTATATTATTCCCATTTTACAGATGAGGAAGTCAAAACTCCCAGATATGAAGTAACTAACTCAGGGTCACCAGTGAGGAAATGGCATACCTAGATGACAACTCTGTTCTGTCTCATAGTCTATTTCCTTGGGAGATAATATTTGAAAATTCAGGACACTGGGCAGAACGTCCCTTTAACTTCTTCCCTCCTCTTCTTAGTGTCCTGTGCACACATGCTAATGAGGTAAGATGACTAGGTGTGGTGGGTTGGCTGTGACGCCACAAAGAGTCAAGCACTTCTCTACTTCTGTGATAAAGGATGAAAATGATGAAAACACACATACTCCTTAGGAGAGAAGAGAGGGTAAAACAGGAAGTAAGCATTTCATAGATCCGTGAGAATGGAGATCTAGAATCTTTGCATCAGGGTGGGACAAGAAGAGGGAGAAGGGAAGACCCCCTCCTCCTTGGCAGAGAGAGCTGCATGGTAGGTTCTGGGCTTTATTTTCACCATAGCAACATGAGTTGAACATGCCCTGTGGACAAAACCCAGTAATATAAGAGAATCACATATACACACACTCAGACCTTACGAAATTTACCATCTGAAGAATGAGCTTGGACAGGCAAATGAAAAAAAGGCATGGCAAAGACACCTGTGAGTGCTAATATGGATGTTCAAATGCTTGGAATGATAAACGTCATAAGAGAATAGCTATAAAAACCTTGAATAGAAATTGGCCCTGAAAAAGCTGGGAATTCTAAAGAGATGCTTAAAACTTCAGATAATTGCCAAATGCTGAAGCAGAGTAAGATCAACACATAGGACACTTCTCTTTGAGAAAAAGTGCTTACCTGTTTGAGGTGCCAAGTGGCCTGGAAATATCTAGCAACTCTTGACTTTAAACTCTATTCATCTAGCTCCACTGTAACATAGGAGTCAATAAAAATAACTAGAATTTGTATAGTAACTTTCTTCTAAGGACTCAAAGAAAAATGTAGGAGAAAATAGAATGTGTTTAAAAATAAAGCCCATCATCTCTATCAAAAAATTTGCTGTGAAAAACATTCCCAACCCAAAGTGACTTTTTATTTTTGCACTGTTGTGAAAATTCTTGTTATATATCATGGTTAATCAAATTGATTTTTAAACCAGCTAATCCTAAAGGCAGAAGACGTTTGTCACAGTCTGTAACTTTCTCTACGTATTGTAGTTTTTGTTAGAAAACTCATCTACCCTGAAACCTATGTCCCTGTGTTCCTGACTTTTTGTACTAGATCAGCTTGTGTAGCTGCATTTGTATGGACGTAGATACTGCACTAGAATCTTACAGAAAAGGAAGATGTGAAAGCTTAAAAGTCATGTAAGAAGTGAGTTTAGAATGGGTCTTATCCTGTCTGTAAAGACTCAGAAATCAGAGCCACTGAAGCCTACAGAGAGAAAGCCACCCTTGACCTTTCCAGATTGATCTTTGGGTGGGTACGTGAGCCCAGGGATTTCCTGTAGATCTCCTTTGTAACCTGGTATATAAATACCAGGAAATATGAATATTCAAATATGCTAACCAAACTTAGACCAACTTCAAGGCCTGATAAACAGAGAATGTCCAACAATTAAAAATCATAAATGTGCGTAAGGTAAATGGAAATGTATTTATGCTTTAAGTGTTTTTAAACGGCTCCAGTGTCACTTCTGATTTTCACTGTGTATGTCACCACACTCTTCCAGGCTGGACTATTTTGGGGACCCTAAATCAGAGATGAAGTAATAAATCAGGATCATCATGATAGGATTAACACAAAGGACACTAGAAGACCAAGACTATATGTCATCTCATATTTAAGTTCTTTTCTCTCCTTATGCACTGGATCCTTCCAATGCCCCCTTTCTATTTTTCTTTTATTTTTTATTATTATTATCTTTTTTGCTGTACGTGGGCCTCTCCCTGTTGTGGCCTCTCCCGTTGCGGAGCACAGGCTCCGGACGCGCAGGCTCAGCGGCCATGGCTCACGGGCCCAGCTGCTCCGCGGCATGTGGGATCTTCCCGGACCCGTGTCCTCTGCATCGGCAGGTGGACTCCCAACCACTGTGCCACCAGGGAAGCCCTCAACCTATCTTTTTGAGGGCACACAATTCAACTCATAACACTTCGAATCAAGTGCTCAAGTGCTCCATTTAAGAAGTAACTCACTAACTAAATAACCCATTGTGCCAGATAATGGAAAAATAAAGATTATGTCTTTGATGGCATAGTTAGTATCTTCATTTTTTATCCTCCATGTCCAGTATAGTAGTTAGCACAAAGTTGCTGTATTAGAAAAGTTTACTGATTGATTGCATTAAAAATGTGCAAAGGAAGGAAAAATAATTCCAATGCTGAGATCCTAAACTCAAACCCCATAAGATGCCTCCCCCTTCTTGAGTCCAGTATCAGTTTTCAAACAAGTCAGTGCCCAAAAGGGCTGAAGAAACAGCGAAGAATCGTCCTAAGTCCTCACTCAGTCAATGTGACCTTCACTTCTAATAGAGGCAAAAGCCATAATTACCCCACATCGCTTAATATTAATTGAAAATATTAAGTGCAAAATAGCAATTGTCTCAGTCCTAGATTTTTATTTATAAACATAAATAAAATTTTGCTTATATTAAATCCCATCAAAGTCTAATTTCCAGAAGTTCCCCTGGACTTCCAAGTGGTCAAAATAAACCTATCTCAGTCTCAGAAGGAAATTCATGGAGTGATTCAGCACAAATTCTGTCTCCAGACAAGACCTTCTCCCGAGGTTTCAAGAAACGTGGATGTTCAGCCTGTTCTCCAGGTTCTGCAGGACTGGGTCCTACATGCACCCTTGTTATCTGCTTGCAGTACTTAATCAGCCTCGTTGTAAAGTCTCTTTCTTCTGGCTAGCCTGTGGCATTTAAACCCATTTTTTCTGCCACATGGCATTTAACTGCTCAGAACATTTCTACGTGTACCCCTTCCCCTTCTGTGTCTGAATGGCAAGCCCGCCTGTTGTTTGTTTCCTGTAATGTGTAATTTAACATCTTTCATAGATGACTGTATTAGTCTGAGTTCTCCAGAGAAACAGAGCCAATAGAAGAGAGAGAGATTTACTGTAAGAAGTTGGCTTGTACAATTAAGGAGGCTGAGAAGTACCAAGATCTATAGTCCATAAGCTAGAGTCCCAGGAGAGCCAATTGTGTAATTCTAGTCTGAGTCTGAGTCCAAAGGCAGAAGAAGAGAAGACTAATGTCCTAACTCAAAGATAGTCAAGCAGAGAGAAAGAATTCTTTCTTACTCAGCATTTTATTCTATTCAGGCCTCCAATGGATTGAATGTAGTCCACTTACATTGGGGAGGACAATCTACTTTACTCACTCTATGGATTCAAGTGTAAATCTCATCCAGAAAAACCATCACAGACACATCCAGAAATAAAGTTTAACCAAATATCTGGACACCCCATAACCCATTCAAGATGACCTAAAATTAACCATCACAATGACACACTGCAACCCTCAAACCAGCATGGCCCTCTCTGAACCTCTCAAATATCTCCACAATCTTGTTAAAATGTGGAGACTTAACACTGACCACAGCATGTGACGACAACTGGACCCAGCTCAGAGGCAGGAAGGATCACTTCCCAGCCCTGAAGAGGCACCTCCCTGTTTACACAACCTGCCACCAAAGGTGAAGTTGTGAACACAGAGAGAGAAACAGTCCTTGCTCCTTGCTCCTGCCAGCCACAGAGGGAGCCCACTAGTCTGCTTTCAAACCTCTGCAAGCCTGAGGATTCCCCTTTCATTCCATATGGCCCCAAGAGTACTGCATGTTTCAGATCTGGACCTAGGATCCAATTTGGGTGCTATTCATGATAACAATAGTGACACTGCAGCTACCTTTTATTGAATACCTACTCAGTGCCAGACATTTTACATAATTATCTCATTTAGTGTCATCTAACATGGTTAACATTTATTACCTCACTTTCACAGATGAGAAAAGTGACTCTCAGACAGGTAAATAACTTACTTCGGGCAAGTAAAAGTTCTCTAATTCATTCCCAGTCCCAACTCCAAAGCCTGTGCTATTTTCACTGTCTGCACAGCTCCCAGACTTGGCTGAGCAGGAGGACACCCACTGGGTGGCCTAAGTTTTGCCAGTCCTCTCAAATGATTCTGGACTATATGGGCTAGGACAAGGGATCGTATTCAATCCTAGGGAGCTTCTCCAAACTCCAGCCCAGGATTATAACTGGAGAGTCAGTTTCCAGGGATGAAAATGACTAACTGATCTCGGCATCCCTCACAACATTGGACAAAGACACCTTACACTTAACAGACAATCAAACTTACACTGAATTAGTGTCCCTTGTGGAGAGGCAGGGTTAGCATTCCCCTTGGGTCTTCCAGAATTTGCATAGCATGACAAGGCTGAAGATGAGAAATATCCTTGGTGGAGCAATTTTCAAGTTCTACTTGTAGGACAGTAGGGTTGTATTTAAAATTTTTCTAATAGACTAGCTCTCCTAACCACCTTTGTCCATTATTCTATTCATGCAATCCATCATCAATGAATATATGAATATTTATGTGTAGCTCTAATATGTATAGCACTTTAGCAGGCAATTCCCTTAAAGACTACTGCAGTGTTCTGTGAACAAATATCAGTGGGGTCTCATGACCCTCTTCTAGGCCAACTTTTAACCTGATTAATTGGAATTATAATATCACCAGGCAAGCGATAGTGGGGAAACAAAATTTAAGTCAGATTACTAAGACAGTGAGTTAGAAACATCAGTATGTGCCAGAACGCCAACTGCTATAACTAAGAGAGTGAGGTATGCAGACCCAGTTCAGCAGAGGGGAGGATAGAGAAGGGAGGGACAGCGAACTCGGCCTTGACACTGATGGGTTATTCCAGGAAATTCTCAGGACTTCTTTGTTTTCATTTTCTATCTTTTTTTTTTTTTTTTTTTTTTTT